>WJFB01003675.1:0-12392 GCA_009870185.1 Pygmarrhopalites habei | reverse complement strand
GGCCAGGTAAGAACCCCCTTCAAGTCTCTATATGACCCTTGACCTTTGCCAGTCTAATTCTATCCTCCTATCATCTTTTCTAGGGTACTATGGTGGTGGTGGTGGGGCTGGGGCCGCCGCGGCTGCCGGGGTAAGTGATCTTTTCCTCCCAAAAGGAAGTATAAGGGTTCGTTTTGCTAAGTAACCAAATGACCTTTCTCTTTCTTCAGGCTGCTGGCTACGGGGGCGGTTATAATGGCTTGGGTTACGGCAATGGTCTGGGTGGCGGGTATGGTGGAGGAGCTGCTGGTAAGAAGCTACATCCATTTGTGACCATACAAGGTGAAAGTAGAGTGTAATTGACCTTTTGATTTTGCTTTCAGCCGCTGCTGCTGCTGGAGCCGTAAGTCAATCATTCTACCCTGGATAAATTATCCATGTTGTGTGTCACTTTCACTCATATCATCGACTACTTTCTTCTCCACAGGGTGGGGGCGGATATGGCGGGTATCCAGTGGGATACAATGGCGGGTATGTTCCAGTCGCTGCTGGCTCTAACGCTGCTGGGTATGGGGCTGTCGGAGGTGCCAATCTTAATGCTATAAATGCTGGTCAAGCTCAAGGAAGTCAATTGGCTGCCAACCAAGGATCATTCGGTGGTAACGAATTTGGCCAGTACGGAGCTGTGGGAGGACGTAATGCAGGAGCCAACAACGCTTACAACCAACAATATTTGCATGAGAAGACAGTGGGTATTAACCAAGGTGGTAGCAATGCTTATGATCAATCATACGGAGCTGCAGGTGGAGTCGGTGGAGCTAGTCAATATGGTCAAGGGTCAAACCTCGCTGCTGCTCAAGGGTCTCAAGCTAATCTCCAAGCCCTCAACGCTGGTCAATATGGAGCACAAGGAGGATTCCAAGCTGGACAAGGTTACGTTCAAGGCTAAACATATCCCCAGCGTGTACACACACACACCTAAATGACTTATTACTCGATTTTTATATTCCATTCGCGCTCCACCTTGTCTCTGTCTATTTGTCAAATTCGTGTTGCAATTTTGTAAAGTTTCTGAAATAAATCGCCATATGTGAAAGTTACCAAAGTGAAACTGAACAGCTGAGCTATCACAAAATCATTTGCATGTGTAGCATGTAGCATGTAGAGTGTAGCATGATTTTTAGACAATTTTTCCTGTCGGATTTCCTTTGTGAACAAAGGTCACTCAATAAAAGGTAGCTGCAGGAAAAAGAAAAAGCTATTACTGTATATAACGATATTTTTCCCTGTCGGAGAAGCTCTGTGGACAAATGCTTTGTGTAATATGATATACTCTCATTAGGAAAGTTTATTAACTCCTTCAATTTAGTGTCCTACAGATATGACTGGGGGGACTCTACATAAGTACAGGCAGTGTATTATTGACAAAAAGTATGGATTATTATGTAAAATAGACGAATGAATGTGAGTATAGGAGAAATGTAAGAGAGATCATGGAACTTTGTCATGTGTAAGTAATCATATTTATATGGAGCAACGGTTATCTCTGAACATGATGATAGCTTTTTTATATCAGCTGACACACCAGCTAAATATTGTACTTATGTACCTTATGTATGTGTATGTACTAGAAATATTTGAGAATTTATATTCATGCAGGATGTTTACATCATGTGAATTAAATTTTATTGTCAACTTGGCACTCAAGTCACAAAGATTACAATTCTATAGTTTGTTTTATAATACATTTTGTCATTTTGATCGTTGAACGAAAGAACCTTCCCGAGTACTCAATTCACTACAGTTTATTTATAAATTTTCAGGTGAGAATATTACACTTGGCATGAATACTTACATACATACAGTAAGAACTGAGTATTTTCCCTCTCCATTCTCCATATTAAATCTCAAATAAGACGTTCTGACCTGATCAGAGGAAGAGGTATGTAATAAAAATTTTTCATCATTAAGTAATTTCCTTGTACAACAGGGTAGCATGGGCTGTTCATGCAAGGATTTCATGATGATGATATGAGAGTCAGACTTCAGTGACTTCACACGGGGACATATTCTCAATGGTGAAAGCAATTCAATTTGACTAAAAAAACTAGTCAATTTTGTTGTTGTTGGACTAGTGCTTTTTTATGCGTCTGGCCTCGACGAAGCACAAATTGTGATTCAGTCCATTCATTCAGTTTTGATGAAAAGTTGGTATAATCTTTAATGTGACGGATTGTCGTTATCAGTAAAAAGAGGAGTAATTACAATATAAAACTGTTTGAAAGGGTCCAACATGTAGAAAAGAGGTGACGACGGGCTTTGATACCAAGACCACTTGATGTGATATAAGGTCATCTCGTGCTCTAGCTCTTGGCTTGTGACATATTGTACAAATCTTGTGCGTCTATAATAAACCCTCTCTCTCTTTCAACAATAACGCATCACATGTAGTAAGTCACAATGATGATTTCAAATTAATAATTCACATGTGACGAGTTTAACAATTACGGAGTGGAGTTAAGCTGCCAGTGTCATATTATTCAGTATTTGCTGAACTGACGTTCTTACGCTGTGTACTGATAGGAGGAGTAAACACTTGATTGCTTTCATATATTTGTATAGCATCCTCCTCGTACAAGTAATTACCATTATTTTTATTTTGGTATCAACAGGGTCTCACATTTCATCACCTCCTGCTACTTTGCTACTTTGCTACTTACAACTTTTATCATTCATTTGAACAATACCTTATCTCGCACACACGCATTGCAATCGAAATCCCTGACTGCAGTGAAAATTTGAAACAATGTTTTTATTGTTGTCTTTACCCGGAAAACCTTACTTTTCCCATTTTTTAGCTGATACATTACGGAAACTGAGCTCCGAATAGGTAAAGAACTGACTAAAAATGTTTGCGTGAGGATGAGACAAACAGTTTGACTAATTAATTTGTGATTAGGTAATAAGTCTGGAACTGGAGAGCATGTACAATTGGGAGACAAGATCGAAGAAGGAGCTTCCGTCATAGAAAATGCACTCTCAATGTGTGTCATTTCTATGACGGAAGCTCCTTCTTCCATCTTGTCTCCCAATTTGAGACTTATTGGGGTCAAAATCACGACCCAAGATCATAACGCGAACCTTTATGAGGTTCGCGTCCCTGATCATAAATCATTCATACAAATTGGTCATTTTTGGTGGAGCTTACATAACTTTGTCTCGCATTAATTTATTTAGATGAGTTGACTCAAGGAGTACGCAAACAAAGAAGGGGTGAGTTGACACCTTCAACACGTGGTATCTGAAGGACAAATTTTTTTTGTATTTTTTGGAAAAAATACATTTTCTAGTTTTTCAAGGGCTATTCACAAATTTTGTGGATAATGATATGGTGGACAGAGTAGTCAGTGTCATTAGTGACTGTGTCATTTTCCTTTTTTTGTATTACCAAAGTGTTCAAGTCAATGAACAGTTGGTAGAATATTTGAATTTGTGTCTGCACAAAGTAACAAAATTTTTGTATTGAATAGGGTGAATTTGTTTTTTATTATTATTATTATTTTTAGTTAGTGCCACTACTACGATAGTGTAAGTAGTGGTCATTGGAAAATTGAGATAAGGATGTGACTGTACTTTTGTAAGTACATGTCATGGGACACATTTAGTCGTATGTTAGCTTTCAGTGTAAGCACAACTGTAAAATTCTCAGTTTAGAAAATTTACAAAAGTGTGTCCATAAAAGTTTTTTTCTGTTTTTTTGAAAAGAAAATTTTAGTACATCTTCGGCCAATATTTTCAAGCCTGTATATTTATTTCATAAATATTGAAATTTCAGTAATTGTGATTGCATGAAGACGAATTTTCGAGTATCTAACCGATCATCGATGAAAGGGTCAGCCACGAACGTGTTTGGTCACTACATAGTCGTCACAAAGAGAGAGACTACCAATTCAAGATCAAGAAGAATATTCCATTCGTACAGAATTAAAAATAAATTTTGTGTCGGCAAATTAAATTTTTATTGTAAACGAAGAACGCTAAAATTTAATTAATTAAATTCTAAACGAAGAAGAAAGGAATCGTCACACAAAAAATGAGTGAAGGAAACAACAAAAACGGGAGGTCAAATAATTATGGAGCAATTGGCAAGATTAACCCGTGTCAGTCAACTATCCGGGCGGCAATGATAGAAGGCCTTCACGAGGGTTTTATATCTCAAATTAGACAACAATCTCAAAATACAAATGGAGGTCCTATACAAGCAAATTTTCAGATTCCTCGGTCTCGACGAAGGCAAGTTACCATTCTTTCCTTTTATTACAAAACTATGATTAACCAAATTAATATGTAATTTTCTTTTTTGTATATATTACAGACCGATGGTCAGAACGAAATCTCTATCAGATTTTGGAGCCTTGGTTAATGAAGATGTGGAGGAAATGAGGAAGAAATTAATCAAGCGATACGGCACAAATACTACTTTTCCCATCAAAGTATCGAGATTGTCTCGTCAACAAAAAGTAAGTTTTGTGAGATTTGTAAATGTTATGAAATTTTGCTTCAGTTTGATAATCAATCAATTAAATTTAGTTGGTCCTCTGCTCAATCGCTTTGGTCGACTTTACATCGTTCTGTGCAATGTCCATCCTTGCACCTTTTTATCCGAGTGAGGTAAGTTTCTAGAAGAGCCCTCAGACACTGTACAACGCATTCTTCAGTGACTTATGAATCATAAGTTATTCGGATCAATTTTGATGTGTTGATTTGCAGGCGTCAAAGAAGACGGTTCCTACATCGATATCAGGATTCGTCTTTTCTGTGTATGCATTGGTAGTCTTTCTATCTTCGCCGTTAATGGGTGTCGTCATAAATCATGTCGGGCCAAAGTTTATGCTCATCGTCGGAGTAATCTTGGGAGGATGTTGCAACATATTATTCGGGTAATCCATTGTTTCATCCTCTTTCTGATATTATTATTATTCATATGCCTCATTGTTGAAAAACTCTCTTTATGATTTATGCAGATTGTTGGATCGGATAGACGACATGACTGTTTTCATAACTTACTGCTTTCTCGTACGAATATTCGAAGCCTTGGGTGCATCAATGATCGCAACTTCATGCTACACTTTTGTGGCCCAGATCTTCCCGGATAATATTGGGAGTGTTTTAGGGATTCTAGAAATTTTTGTGGGCATAGGAATGTCCGTCGGTCCAGCCATTGGAGGATTACTCTACGACGTACGTTTAATTCCATTGTTTTCATGACAATTTTCCATTTCATACTTCATTTGTATTTTCTGTTCATTTGACAGTTGGGTGGATATGGCCTACCTTTCTTTTCACTCGGCGTTCTTATGGTAAGGGATTTATTGTAAAAGTATTACATTTTTGATTTTCCTGTTCCCGTCTTTTGTGTTCTATTTAAACAAAGTCATCTTGAAATTTTTCCTTAGCTCCTCACAATTCCTCTAAACTTATTTCTTCTGCCTTCGAGTGAGTTTGATGAAGAATCATCACGGTCAACAAATCGTGGCGGCGGTCTCGGTGGCCTCATAAAGCTGCCTCCTGTTCTCATCGTCTGTCTAGGTTTGTCTGAAATTTAATCTTGTGTGTGTGGTTGTAGAGACCTGTTAAATATGTACATCTTACTGTGTAGCTGAAATGTCTTGTTTTTTATCATGTTTACACATGTTTTTTCTCTCTCTCTTTCTTCCCATTTCATGCTGTATAGTTGTAGTTGTAGTGGCCAACACATGGGCAGTTTTGGATCCTACTTTAGAGCGTGAGTACTTCAAAACAAATACATAGTGTCCAAAATATGTCCAATTTAGTCATGATTCAATATGCAATGTAATATTATATTTGCATGTTATGCTGTTACCACTGAAATATTTATTCCTCAGCTCATCTACGTGAGGTAAGTTTATCCACAACAGTTTTTTAATAGAATAGATTTTATATTATTACGACTGAAAAAATTGTAGATCTGACTGATGAGAAGCAAATGAGGGCCTTTACAATTCTATGTATATTTGATGATTAATACACTCTCACTTTGAGATTATCCTTATCACTCCTAAAAAGCTAAACAAGTGCAGTGCGCTTAATTTTACCCCCACATGCCCCTCTAAACTCTGATGACGTAAAAATTTAACTTGCTGAATGGAGAGAGAATTAACCTTAAAAGTCACAATTGAACAAACAGTAGAACGGCCATTCAAATTTATTTAATCTAAGATGCAACAAGGTTGTTTTTTAACTCAAAGTTTATCAACCTCAGAGGCCAGCATTTTTTCCATAATTTGCCCTTTGCTTCCTCTTTCAGAAAGAGAGCATTTATAATTATTTAATTATTAAGGAAATTAAACTAGTACATTTGCAAGCTTACGGAAGGATATTGGAAGGATATTGCTTTGATAACTACCACCAAGTATATGTGTGTGTATGCCGATTGAACAATAGAATTGACTTTGACTATATTTTCTTTCAGTTTGGCTTGTCAGCAAAGCAGCTAGGACTCTTCTTCTTACTCAGGTAAGCTGCCGAGACAGATCTCGATTTGATTTAATCTTGCAGAGTACAAAATGCATGTTGAGTTATCTGCCAACTTTGTAAATGAATTACATAATTTTTCTCTTACTCTCCAGCTCTCTCCTGTATGCATGCTCAAGTCCATTGTGGGGATGGCTGGCGGACAAAATGACTCGAACTTGGATACTAATGGTCATTGGACTAGCATTCTCTGGAGTTGGACTATTACTAATTGGACCCGCTCCCTTCCTTGGACTTGAAAAGTAAGAAATTTAGAACAATATTTTGTCGTCAAGAAAAGTTTGTCTCTCAATGGAATAACCGTGGATAAATTCTCTATAATGTTTCAGCACCATTTGGCTTAATGTGGTTGCGCTCATCATTCTTGGGACATCAGTATCAATGGCAAGTGACTACTTGTCATCATAATTTCGAAATAGTAAATAAATTAGCCCAGTAATTATTTTACGTGCTTGTTTTTTTACAGGCTCTCCTTCCCACATTTGAAGCAATCCTGGATTTTGCCCTGTAAGTTTGTAAAATTAAATGTTTCCATATGACTTGTTATAAATGTGGAAGTATCAATGTTCAATGCTATAACCATTATGAATGAATGATACTTGAGTACTTTATTTCATCACATTTCTTATTTGTCGTGTGCAGGGAAGGCTCGTATAACGACGATGTCTCTACTTATGGGCTCATTGCAGGTATTTAAAGATTGATATCCTCGTATTATGGATGATTGATTACACATGTAATGTTGTGGAAAATTTTCCTAATAACCTCTTTTCAAGACACACATTAACCAACTGATATTATCATCTTTATTAGGACTCTGGTCTTCAATGTACTCGCTTGGGTGAGAGATTTTTATACGCCAGTCTGGATGAAATTACACATAACAGGCGAAAACTTGTTCAATTCAATAGTGCTCATAACGTGCTCATAGCTGATTGAACAAGTTACTTGTACAACATTGCTGTGACATGAAAGATACTTATTTTTTTATTTAAATGTAGGGAGGTGATTGGTCCCTCATTTGGTGGGTTTCTTCTAGAACACTATGGATTTCCAATATGCGCAACTGTTATGGCGTCAATGTGTTTTGTGATGGTATGAATTGAATATAATAATTGCAAAATGTTGTCTCTAATGATATCACAAGTATAATAAACTTGATGAGTAATCATTAAAATATTTGTTTATATAGGCCATCGTGGTTCTCTTCTACTTTTTGGGATTTCACCCTACTGAGAATGAAATAAAGTTACAAGACTCTCGTGAGAAAATCACAGAGACGTCGGACAGTGGAATAAGTGATGGTCGTGTGTCTTCCTCATCATCTTCCTCGTCACTCTGTGCACAAATAGAACCTGTAGCTGAACTAGTCAATGAGAATACACCACTGTTGTCCAGGAGTTGGGATGAAAATACAACTGATAACGCTCTTCTAAATCGTCTCATGACCGAGTCAACTACCTCAATGGGAAAACAATCCAATGCTGTTGTAGTTCCTACTTCGGGCGAGGCTAGGAAAAGTTTCGATTACAGTGTGAGCTTTCCCAAAGTTTTGAAAACGGTGTGTATGACGGAATTCGGGGCAGTAGAAGTTTAAACTACTATGGATAAGAGTAGTGCCAAGCGTCTATTTTTATGTGATTTGCATTTTTTATGAAAAGATTACTCGTCACAAATTATTCTTTCGAGAATTGGAAATAACACATTTATTTATTGGAGTCATTCTACAAATGTCTCAAGGAAAGAGTATTTTATCCCATATTTTTTAAATGAGTCACTGCACATGGAAAATATGTAGTATCATGATTGCCATTTTACTGTTGAAACTGTGTGTATAATGAATTTTTTTTGCCAACATATTTTGTAGTAACAGGAAGGAAACTTAGTGATGTCTATGTAGAATTGTTATTGAATCTGTTTTGTCTTTGTTTATAATTTTAATTGTTTTTTGTCATTATCTTGTAAAATATGAACTTTCGACATTTATTTTAGTCCAACTTCATCCTCTACTAAGTATTCCTTAAAGGAATCGAGAATTGAATAGATATTTTAATAATTAGAACCAAAGGGTTACGATATATATGTATACTGGCCATAAATTTCGACTGTATAAACTGTGAACAACAGTCTATAGTCAATAAGGGGGAAACCAAATAGTGTTGTCTCAAAAAATGAACTGTGATTTTTTAGGAGCTACTGCTACAAAGCCCTTTACTTACTGTAGTTGACGTTTCTGAAATAATTGATTAGAGTACCTTGCGGCATGGAGTCCTTATAGAGAATACTGATTGTCAAAAACCTTCACTTTGCACAATATATGTACTTAGGTATATTGGTGAGAGGGGTTTCAAATTGATTGTGTTCTTTTAGTTTACTCACTATAAAGTTAAAGTTATCAAAAAGACCATTTCCCATTAAGAAAATGCATTATTTCTATTGTATAAAAAGCATGTATTATAGATCGAAGTCTTCAAATACCATATCAAAGATTAATTTAATGCTTATTATTCTGTAATTGACAGACAAAAAAGATTTATCTCAAATGTAGAGTTGATGTTAAAACGTTAAGCAATCTTGTGATATTAAAGCGGAAGTGCTGTGCTAAAGTTACAAGTATGCTCCTTGTAAGTTTTTAACTGGATATGCAAGAAAACTAATACATAGTGATATCCTTAAAGAAAGAAAAACATCTGAATTTTATGAATGTGTCCACACACATTCATAAAATTCATTAAAGTGAGATTCATATTTATTAACATAGTCATAAGAATCATGGCATCATTGAAAAAATTGACACATTGTATTTGTGTGGTCACGGCTGAGCTGAAGAATATGGTTACACAAGATATGTTGAGACAAGTGCTTAAAAAGTAGTCTTTTTGACCCTACTTTAGTTGAGAAAATCTAAAACCTAAGGGATTAAGTTCATATAAAGTGAAGTAATCATTTAAATAAAATGCTTTGAAATGATAGGTTTACATAAAGGTAAGAGATCCAACTAGATCCAACTAAGTATTGATGGTTTACAATTTCACCAAACAATATATTTTCAAAATATGTATTGTAGTGTTTGTTGAACTTTTCAGCATTCCACAATATTCATGAGTGAGCAAATTGACAGATTACGAAAGCAAGAACTCAAAGTTCTTCGCAATACGTGGCTACTTAAGTAATGGGTTACACCGTGTACAGAATAATATAGGATAAGACGGCCAAAAATATAAATGCATTATAGAAAAACAAGGTTCTGTAAATTGATAACTCTTACGCATTGCTAAAATCACAATTATAACTTCACTAGTTCACCAAGATAACTAAAAACATAATTGTGAGAATATCCACATCATTATGACGGAGAATAGTCGGACGGTACTTTGACCAAGTAATACAGAACCAGTATTAAGTGTGGGATCAACAAGATGAAGGTCATTGGGAACACTGGACCAGACCATAGTAATACCGTCATTCATTGCCAAGCTCATGTTACTTACTCGTAGGATTGAATGCTGCAAAGAAGTACATACAATGTCATAAATAATATAGAAATACACAAACGTGAAGTTAAGTGACGCAAAGTATTTGTGTATACATACCTCAGAATCGTAAGAGTAATCCAGCGCGACGTTGTTCAACATTAAGTTTGTAACATTTCCTCGAACACCATGAATCTCAATTAAACCCAAAATCATGACTGTGTCGTAACCCCATTTGATAACATCCATTCGTAGTATGTTATCATTCACCGTCAAATTGTAATGGTTGTAGGCAGCCAAAGTATCCGGAGCTACAAATACATAAAAAAGTGAAAGCATTGCATAGGTAATACAACTAAATAACATGGTTAAGAAAATGACGATTGCAGTGCAGAACTATCCATACAATTTCCAACTCCATCGTCCCAAAATAGTTCACCAAAAGCATTTCCAAATTGAGACAAGTAAGCTTTGACTTCAAATTTATTCTTTCGACTGGAAAAATTGACAAAAATTCAATTGAGTAACTCAGTTGTATACAACATAATAAAATAGCTTGTCAAAATACTACATGGTCATGTGACGTAAGAATGTGTGTACCTTTCTGTTGTTGTTTGAGCAGGTGCCTGTAAAACAATTATTGATCCTCCTCTATAAAAAATGGGGATTGAGTTTGTAGGCACTTGAACTTGCTTTTCTTCTCCCAAGGATTCAAGGGCTCCTGGATAGTAATGTTGATACCACCATCCCTTTGGGAGAATGACGAAAGTGAAATTGTCAGAAAATCCAGGTTTAAGAATGGGAGCAACTAAAACTCCAGGGCCCAGCATGAACTCTGACTCAACTTCATACAAGCTGTCTTCATGTGGAAATCTACAAAAAAAATTCAATTTCAAATACTGACACTTATGTTTCCGTTATTAGCTAACACTAAAGAAAAATATTTCTCACATTTATATTAAAAGTATGTCAACTTACTCATAAAATAAAGCTCTGGCTACAGGCTCACCGGTGATACGCGCGTGAAAAAATAAGGAATAAATGTACGGGAGAAGACTATATCGAACATTTAGAGTTTCTTTGGTCGCATCAATCACTTCTTTTCCAAGGGATACTGGATCTTGAGGAATCCCAGTATCCGTGTTATGATTTCTTGAAAAGGGGTAAAATGCTCCGAGCTGTTGCCAGCGTAGGCAGAGTTCCTTAGTTGTATTTTTATTGAACCCACATATGTCAGCTCCAACCATTGGAATGCCAAAGAGACCGTAGGAAAGAATTTGTGGTATAGACTTTGCCATGTCATTCCAACTCGACTCCACATCCCCTGTCCAACTTCCACCAAAATGACCTTGACCAGGGAAACTAGATCGTGATATCACAAATGGCCTCTCCGACGTAATATCCCCAACTAGACAATATAATTGGACAACAGCTCTCTCTAATTAAAATGTAACACTAGGTGTCTTTTTGAATATATTCTATTCTGACTTCTTCTCAAAGTATAACTAAAAGTACATATTAGTTGGTCTTACGTGCATTATAAGTTGCAATTGTCTCTTGAAGGCCATATAAATTGTGTAAATCGTAATGGAATCCTAAAAATATTATTTATTTATTGAAGATGCACCATTTGAATCAACTATGTACCTTAATCGTTTCACAACTGACCTCCGTATTGTTTTGCTGACATGCATAGAGTTTTATAGTAGAGTTTTCCACCATCAACTCGAGGAGTGTATGGTGGATGATCCCTTGAATCTTTTTCAGGGCATCCATCACTTTGACCATCCCAAAAGTTCGAAGGTTCGTTCATCTAAAAAGGCGAAATTTCGTTTGCATGCAATGCGTGAATGAGATAGTTTATTAAAAAAATTTAAATGTGCTTTCTTACATCAATCCATGCACCGTCAATAGGAACATTTTGACGAAATGTATCAAGCTGACTCATCCAGTAATGAGTAACCTAAAACACACCAAGAATTATGAGTTTTAATACTTTCAGAAATTGTATTTGAATAGCAACTATATTTGGTCCTGAAAATATCAGAATGTAATATTATGTACATTTGGATGTGAGAAATCGGGCCACACGGTTGAGACTCGGTTCCAGACTTTGCCAACGAAAGGGGTTCCCTCATGATTCTTAATGAATATGTCCTGAATAGAAATAATAAGGAAGAGATATTTTTACAATATCAGTCAGGACCACTACGGCGGATTCCACTTATTTACGTGGATTCTGTTTCCCCTTAAATAATTTCAAATCGACTTACTGGAAACGTTTCCACTTATTCATAAGTCAAAATCAACTTATTCGTCAGGATTGGCTGAAATTCTTCCAAGTGGAAACGGACTTTTTAGTAAGTCGATTTGAAATTATTTAAG
>WJFB01003674.1:0-12394 GCA_009870185.1 Pygmarrhopalites habei | reverse complement strand
TGAATTTTCATGTGTACATTTCACATTTTAAAAATTAATGTACAACAAACAACAACGTTACTAAATACAAAAGGAGACATACTACGCCACTTCAGGTACCTAATCGAGACATGAAATTTACGAACAAATAATAAAATGAATAAAAGTAGTTTCGTAAAAATTTTGTTTTCTGGACTAAAAACTGAAAAGGCAAAAACATGTTTTGTCTCCAATGCGAATCGAATCTGTAATGTGGGGTCGTGTGCAAAAGTTCACAATTTTTCTTGTTAGCGATGTCACCACTGTGACGTCAGAGCCGAGGGTTCGAACCCGGGTCACTCCGAACCGAATTCGGTTTTTTTCAAAATTTTTTATGCCATTATTCTTCCTTATGTTATTGTTAAGCGATCTGTGCAATTAGATTTTTTAAAAAAGTTGATCCTCTCAATTTGCATAAGGTGCCTTACATACATATACCAACCAAAAACATATATATGATGATGATGATGAGCCGGTATCTTGAACGTTATTAACTATTCAGAACAGGTGTCAAATTACACACACACACACACAAATTCTAATGTAAATGTAGAGTCAGTGCAAGGCTGACATAAGCTATTGTATTGCCCGATGGACGATGGACAGTTCATGGTAAATATACATATTGCCAGTATGTGTCTACATAAATTGGTAAATATGTTTTGGACACACTCACTCACACGTAATTTAAAGGTTCAGATTAAACCTTTCCATTTAAATCGAGGGATGATTACCTACTACACTACCCATACAGTTCACACTCATACATTGTTTGTCCACACACAAAATTATTATTTACAAACTCAAGAAGACTCATCAATGCCCTCATAATCATGATAAAAAGTAGCCAACAGGTAAATTACGCAGGAGTGGACAAAAAGTTGTCAACAAATGTGAATAATATCAACGTTTCGCCACAATGCAACCCGTACTCTCTTTGCTCTCTGGGATTACACTGATTAGCTCACACTTTTGCCAAAATTAGCCATTAAATTGTTTTTAAAAATCAAGTGTCGCTTGTTGTTTATCCTCTCCATATTTGTAACCAGAAATTTTTTAAAAGTTGTGGAAATTTTTTTAAAATTTAGATAGAGAACTTTGATCCTGTTTAATAAAATTCCTCGGGTTTTAACTTCTGTCACGTAAGTTATGTCTGAAGTCTATTAAATACACTTTATATCTAATGCTGTACATTGTGATTTCTGAAACTGAAAACTCATTTTTACATAACTGAATGATGAAATGTTGTTGCACAATGGGGACGGTAGGTAGTTAATATGGAGATAAAAAGCCAGGGAGCAAAAGAAGGGAGAGATTGATTGATGTATGAAAATGAGAACCCTATAGTGTACTTTTTTAATAAGGAGCGGTTGTGCAATTTAATTAAAAGAAAATAAAAACAAAGCAGTTACCTCTCTCTCCCGTCACACACACACACACACAATTATTATTATACTCTTTATGTTGATGATGCTTGTGCTCACAAAAATTACTGAAGTCAATACAAAATACCAAAGAGAGAGAGAGAGAATGGCTTCAACCCTTGTTTACTCATGTTATTCAACTCCATTTAGGATGCTTCTTACATTAACTGTTATACATGTATCACTACAATTTTTCCTCTCTCTCTATCTAAAACCAGAAGGATCAACCCATGCTTGTATCTCTGTCTATCTGTACACTCAGGTAATAATAGCTACGGAGAACACACACACGTCCCAATAATGTTAATCCTAATTGTTTGTAATCGCAGCTGATTTAATTAGACTACACAGAGGAACTCCTGAGCGGACTAGGGAAAGGAGAGAGAGGAGAAAATTTGCATAAACGTGAGTGAGCAACTGGATGCATTCTGTTGTTAATGATACTGTAACAATAAATTATTATTGTTGCAAATTGTAATAATTTTTAATCTGTCAATCACCAGTCAGTCAACTAGCTCACTACTACTACTCTGTATCCTCTATTTATATAAATACACGAGTGTGTGTGTTGTACACTCCGACAAACTTTGTAAATCCCTTATAAAAGCACCCCATCGCAAAAATGAAGAGAGGACAGAAGCCCAGCTTAACTCTTTGCCATTAAAGTTAAGTGAGAATAAATGAGAAAAAAATCCACACACAATAATATTTAAATGTCTGATGTGTAATAAAATGCAATCCTACATATATTGATTTCAATTTACATGCATTGAATATGGTCGTCAGGAGAGAGAGAGAGGTGGATATTATTATGTCTTTGTACTCTCCACACACACACACGCAGACTGTAGTGTAACTCGGACATTTGATGTGTCGTGCTTTGCACTGTGTGTCTGTTAGAAATTTGATAGACCATTGTTTCAATCTATTGTTACTGATCTTTTTACCGTCTTTCAACACGAAATACAATTGTTCTCTCTCTCTCCTTCTGTCTCTGAATATTTTTAGTTGTACTGTGTTTGTGCCTGTGTGTGTGTGTATGAGCCACACACACACTCAGGCCCACAGTCCATCAATCGTCAAAAAACTAGATTTGCAACTTTCCCAATGCAATAAACACACATACTCACACTCTTTTAATCTTCACTTAGCAATTCGAATGGGCTTTTTCCCTGTAACTTTTTTTATGAAACCACAAGCACATGGCCCAAGCACACAAACCATGTGTGTGTGTATATATAATCTCAGTTGCATATCATCATTGTGAATGTAATGATTGTGTGGCACACTCACACACAAACTTCTTCGTCAAAAGATGCGTACTTCACAAATACTTTATACGACTTTCCTTACACTAGTTTCCTAACCTGCAGTTCCATTGCCCTATAATTGTGCCACTGTGAACACGAACACATTTGTATCCTGAAAGGGAGGAGGGGAGGGAGATATGACCAGAGACACAATACTAGTGTTGTTTTTTTTGTTCAAATTACTACCATGAGAATTATGCGCCCATGGTGGTGAGTCACAAGCTGGTTTTTTGCGAAAAGACACACACAGACACATAGAAAGAGAGAGTGAAACGATCCGATACATTTTTTTACAAGCGAAAGAATGTGTGTAGAGGATATAAATAATGTTCAATCTAATGTGGAGTAAGTATGTGGAGGGTTGGCGATGTTTAAATTAATGATTGCTTAATTCCTTGTGAAATCTTTTAATGAAAAGCTGCTCAGTGAAGGAAGAGGAGGAGAGAGGAGAAGCTGTTGATGCTCAATTTAAAATTAATTTAATACCACACTCAAAGAACAAGAACTGAGAATGACACTGAGTCAACATTAAGATGCGACTATAATAGACATGTACAATGTGGAGTGTGTACGTGTGTGTGTGAGAGAGGGTGAGAGAGAGAACTCATAAATCACAAACTGAGGATCTTTCATTATTAAAAAAAATTGTGTGCTAATTATTATTGATTGGATTTTTGTAGTGACCACAAAAGAGTCATTACATCATCATCATTGTGCTTCCACACCATCATATTATCCTGTTCTGATGGGAGCAACATGAAAATGAACAGTTAACTGACAGCTCAGAGTAATCACCCAAAGGATGAAAACTAAAGCAAGAGAGGAGGAGAAGGAGGAGAAGAAGTGTATTATTATTTAAGAAAAATTTTCCCTCAACTCCTTCATCTCTCTCTTCTCTTCTCTGCTGAGGCTTGTTAGACTTGTTGAAGCGATCACGCATCATTATGCATGAAAAATAGCTCATTGTCCTTGTACTATCATCATTTGTCTTGTTACTGATGTATGGATGATGACTCTATCAATTGATAGTAGACACCCATACACTGTTCTACTGTTGCTGATGGTCTGTAAAAGGAAAAATTCGTAATACAGGAACAACAAATGTCCACACAGAAAGAAAAAGATAATATATATTTTAGCCAACAAAAATGTGTAGCTGGTATCAGTGCGTGTGTCTGTCTGTGTAGTGTAGAGTGTGTGCACATGTACACTATTGTACACCTACAAGGAAGACACAATTGTCTCTGTGGTTGTCGCTCACTCTAGATTAATCCTCCCTAAAGCCAAAACTACACAGAGACAAATATGAGGTGACACAATAATGTAGTAGGATAAGGTGTCCCCTCTCTACTATATTTGTACAAAGTAAACAATCAAAATAAATATAATAGATTCATGAGGAGATAATAATCTTGCAATCCCTTCTCTCTCATCGTCAGACGATTCATATGTAACGAAAAAAATGTCACATGAGTCCACAATGCACAACATTCTTTCATTATTGTCCTTTAAACAGAAAGTGCAATCGGAGGAACGATTAAAATTCTAAAATAATTTTTAAATTACGTCTTCAGTGGAGACTCTTCACAGAAGATGACAAAAGGAGATGAGAACATTTTTAATAAGAGTAATTGAGTTTAATAATATCCATCATACAGAATGAAATTGGAGAGTTTGGGATTGGAGTGAAGAAAGGAATGGAAGTTACAAATATATTTCTAAAAATAATAATAAAGATGTGCTGTCAAAAATTCTGACAAATCTTTATTTCCACACTATAATACACCACCCCATCACTATTTAGTATTTAGGATGAATCCATCATTATCTTATCAGCATTGGATTGATCGTCATCTCAGTTTTATAGATAAAATCTTGAGTGTGTAGAAACTGTGATGTGAGGATCCCATGATTTACGAAAGGAAGATGAAGAGTAAGAAATTTATCTTCATTATGACAATAGAGAAGGGAGAAATGAGATCTGAAAAATTGTACCAAAGTATCCCAGTGTACAATTTAAAATAGAGTAGAGAGAAAATTTCACGATTAATTTTACAAATGATGTGCTCATACAATTTTGTCATAATTCTAATCGTACTCTGATACACAAAGTCCGACACAAGCCGAAAATTACAGTATCAATAGAAGAGAGAGAAAATTTGTTGAAACTTTTTTGAGAAATTTGATGAGTGTGCATCGTCGACAAACACAATTTAGTATGTGGACATTAGGAGATCGTTGGAGAGAAATTATTTACACACACACATAACCATGAAGTGTGTGTGTGTGTGTGTGTGACTTGGTGTAGTTAGTGTGTGGGGCGGTAAATTGAGTGATATTAAAGGCTCAAGTGTATTTGGAAAGGATAAAAAAGGACCATTTCATTTCAAAATAGAAATGGATGATGAAAGACCAGGAAAGATGATGATAAAAAAGGCTTCGTAATCTCTCAGTCTCTCCGTCTGTCTGGCTGTTTGAAAAAAATATGAAACAAAATGGATTATCAAATCTTACACAAATAAATAGTAAAAATGGTACATCATGAGATGAGAGATTTGTCCGTCTGTCTGACTCTGAGTATTGTATTGTGTATTATGCTGTGGGTGGACTTCACTTTAGTAAAAGGAGAATATTAACAAATATTTAATTAGTATCCCCTCCCTCCATCCTCCTCCTCCTCCAACTTTAATAGCTTTATAGTTATGAGCTCGTTTTAAATGACCCGGACAATGTTGCTGTATTACAGCAATACCCGTTATGATTATCTTTAGTTTTAGAGTAAAAAGAAAATTTAAATTCATTCATATCGTAAAGAAAACCGTTTTACTAGAAAAAGAGAGAGAGAAACAAGAGCACGGCGGATCAATGGAGGAGAGGGAAGAGAAGAGAACAGGAAGGATTACCTACCTAGGATATGATGGGAAGATGAGTAAAAATGTATCAAGATTACAAGAATTTTGTAAGGGGGGGGAGGGCAATTCATATCTTGATAAAAAATCAATTGTGAGGACAGGTTGCCAACGTGTACAGTACAATCTTGTAGGATCATCTTCCCCTCTTCTTCTTCTTTTAGCATTTTGATCTTTGATCGCATCCTCCTCTCTCTCTATCAACATCTTTAATACTTTGTTACAGACAAAATAAGAGACAAGAGCACCGTTCAACTGAAAAGGTTGAGATTTCCGTCAGCACGCTAAACGTTACAATGGACAAAGTGAAAAGGATTGGAAGAAGGAAGATGACCGTTATCTGTACAGGGAAATAAATTTTCACTCAATTTTATGCGACCATATTATAATGCAATGATTCAAATGGAGAGGGACAGAAAGACGGAGGAGGAGGAGGAGGAGGGAGAGTTTTCTGAAAAGTCAAAAAATACATCAATACAGTATATCATGTCTGTACACTTATACCCGAGCCGAGTACTCGGAATCATTCACGAAGGAAAGGAAAAGATTTTGTCATAACTGTTTCATTGTTGTTATCAACGAAAAAGAGAGGGATAAGATGGAGAGAGAGTATCACTAAACTATTTCGTAGCTCAGTGCAGTGTGTATTTGTGTGTGTGTGGAAAAAATTTGCTCGTGGTGAATTAGTCACGAGTATTTCTGCTCTGTGAAAAATACCTCAATTTTGCAGGTCGTGCCATTTCTCCAATCATAAGCGAGTGTCAAATTACACAAAAAATTTTTTTTGGACATTGAATATATCTTACTTCAAAAGATATCTGTCTCTGTTGTCCAAATTATTTATGAACATATGCATTACGAGTGTAGACTTGTTCACATTTGCAAAGGGTCCAAACTCCTAGCCAGGATGATGCCGCATCTCAAAAATTATAGAATTAAATTCCCATTTATATTCAAATCAAAAAGAAATAAAATTCAACAAGTTTAAGCTGTGACCACTCTTCCTATTCTTATAATAAAGTCATTCCAATTCTTTTAAGAATTAAATTAACCTGCTACAAAATCCGAAGATAATTTATTGGATCAATTACACACTTTTTTTTTTAAAAAAAATGGTTTGCAATTGTTAATGATTTTCGGTACACATTCAAAGTGTTGAAAATATAATAGCAGAATATTTTTAAAATAATAAATGTTCAATCATTTAGGAAGACTTAACAGTTCACACTTACAAAACAGTATTTAAGTCATTCACCGTTATAGTTAACACACCAAAAAACGGGAAACGCTTAAAAAGCTTGTGTACACAAATCCAATTACGCTTCAACAATAGAACGTGTGTGGGGGGGGGGGGAAGAGTTGAGAATACACATAAAAATTTGTACCGCTTTGGGGCTTTTACTATGCCCAAGACAGGAAAACAGACAAAAAAATCCATATGACCACCAACCACCAAGAGTCGATATATAGAAAATTTGTTTGTGACATCTCTCTTTCTGTGTGTGTGTGTGTGACCGTCTTTGTATAGTAGATTCTTGACTCGTTCGCCGTGCCTCCTCCTCCTCCATCCCATCTAATCAATGACATGATGCATAAAGCACAGTGAAAAGAAACAAGAAGAGTGAATTAATTAGCATAAACATAGCCACATTTCAATCAGACCATGGTGACTGATCAAGATCAAAGAGTCGCCTCCCTCCACCAAAACATGGCCAAGACACACACCGTCATACTGTCCCTCTCTCTCCCTCTCCAGTTCAACTCTGTGGTGAGAGAATGGTGTGTGTCTTACTACTAAATATGTATGAGAGACACAAGACACACACACACTACCGGCTTTTTAGTCACTCTATAAGAACATTCAACAAGTGTACGCCCTACAGCAAATTCAACACATCAAATTGTCCATCAACTCAACATCCCTCTCTCTCTCTCTCTCTCTCTGTTCACAACTCTGCCCTGTTGTTCCCAATATCGATTTATTTCACCATCGAACGTAAAATGGTAAATGTTAATGTGTGCGCACATTCTACACTGAATTTGAGCAACCAGAAACGAAAACGGAGAAGAAGAACAAGATATTCAAATAATATTCGACCAAAAGAAACGGTTCATAAGACCAAGACATTTGGAGAGAGAGATGAAATTATGCATCATACACACACGTATAGAGAGAGAGGAGGGACGGAGGAGGGAAAATATTCTCCGCGTCCATCTGTACACCTCAGAGTGTGTTTGAGCGAATAAACAAAAGTATGTATATACGTACGTATATTACATGTGGTACATCTTCCCTCTCTTTGATAATAATGCGTGCATCTGCCATTCAGTTTTTGCCATTGTATTATTTTCATGGTTGGCAGTTGAAGAGGAGTCAGAAAATGATGTGTGTATGTGTGCGGACTGGAGTCTGTGTGTTGTGTTGGACTTGTTATTGTTGTTGTGGATTTTTGATTTCGAACAGGTAGGTATCTCTCTCTACATACTCATTAAGGAGGAGAGAGAGAGAGAGCCTTACGTCACCTTGAGAGAGAGAGAGAAAGAGAATTCCTTTGGTTTGATTAGTGCTGTCTGTGCAAGAATAGAAACAGGTGTTTTGCAAAAAAAAATTTCAGGCTGACCAAAAAGCTTAATCATCCATCTTGCTGTCTTTTTACGCGTATACACTCTTCTACTTTTTCTTTCTGGTTATTAATGTAAAGTGTAAAAAGATGAAGAGAGACAGAGCTGGATGAGATGAGATGGAATCCACACATTTTCCACCACCACTGCTCTTCATTTATTACTTCTCATGGGACACTCCTTCCCTCCAAACTCATGATCATCCATACACTCTCTCTAATGTGGAAGATGAGAGAGTGTGTGTGTGTGTAATTGTATGTTTTAATGTTGGGTGGAGGATCTTGAAGAGCCAAGCTTTATTAAGTTTATGTAGAGTTGTACCCTTTACCTATCTATCTTCTCTCTTCATTTTTACATGTGCTCTTTCCTCCTCCTCCTTCTCATCGTCCTCTACATGCATATTACACACACACACATCCTTCTTTCCTCTGGCTTAATGATGATGATGATCAGGATTTGAGCATTGCACTCAACCCTCCATTGCACTGAGTCCAGGGTGTAAAAAGATGTAAAAAAAGAAGAAGAATTGCTCCTTCCTCTCTCAGGAAAAATCTGTGCAACTTTTCTCTCTCCTCTGCTCTGTGTGAGTGAGTGAGTGTGTGTGTGCCCTGTCTGTCTCTTCTGCATTTTTCGTGAAGAGGAAAAGAGTACAATATAATTTTACAATCCCATTTTACTCCAGGAAATCTCATGCTGCCTCCAGTCCAGAGACTGGATTGTATGAATAGAAGGAACAAAAGTCATTCTTCTTTGTTGTTCCAAAAAACTTTGGAAAAATTTCCTCTCTCCTCTTTAAACTATTAGTCACTACAAAATGTGGAGAGAGAGAGAGAGAATGCACCTGTTTTATTGTAGTTGACCCGACACCCCTCTAAGTCTTCTACTATTCATCTCGTTTAAACTAGGAGTTCAATGGACTCGTAATTTTGATGCAACTTCGTTTCTTCCTTCAGTCCTCAAAATTCTTTAAGGGCTGTAGAATTGTAGAAGATTATGAATCAAGTAATCCATCGATACAGTTCATAAGTACACAAATATGATATTAAAAAGATTTGCAAAATCAATTTAATTTCCCCCAGAATGTACACCTATCTCTCATTTGATGATCTCCCAAAAAGTTCCACTTGATCAGAATGTAATGGATTTTTTTCATACTGAATCATTCTAGAACACTTTGTGAGGGATTTTTTGGGGGAAAGAGGGGTAATTATCCTTCGAGAATGGAGTAATGATGAGTGGGAGGAGTACTTAACTCCCCTGAATCATAATGATTAATGAATCAATTTGCCTTTCAAATAAATCGTTAATGTCACAAGTAGGATTGGTGCCACACACAAAAAAATTAATTTTTTCCAACTGCTAAAAACTGGACTTTTCTCTCTTAATATTGTTTTATGACAAGCCGTAGAACAATTATTATCCTTTTTTTAATTCAGTAAAATGTAAATATTAGTTTTGAGATAATGTTCAGCATAATTGCCACCATTTGAATGGACAATCTTTTTAGTTTTCAATTTTCAAATATTTTACTAGTAGAAATATAAGGTATTGAACGGACGTCACAAAACAACATCAAATTTTATTTTAAGATGATGGAAACACATTGAATAAAGTACAGTAACACAAAAAGTGGAGTATGTTGGGTTTTGGAATTTAAATAAAATATATATTTAAAAAGAGATTTTATTTAAGGTCGTTGATGTCAGGCCTTGTTTTTTCCATCCCTCGCGCTCGCTCTCTTCCCCTGCGAAATTTCCACTGTCTATTGTCACTTCAGAGAAAATGTGTATAATATTTTATGACGACATGAAAAGACGTCTCAAGTCTATGACCAAATCTATGCAGATGCAGAGTGTAAATGGAGAGAGAGATGGTTATAGGGTTTATATTAGACACACACACACATCCACATAAATACTACACTTAAAAAGTGCCTTATTGTTGAAGTCTCACAATAATTTGGACGTACATTCTCAACTGATAGTGATAGTGTGTGTGTGTGACTCTTCAACATGTTATCGTCTCTCTCGTCATCCACACAGCAGAGGAAGAAGATGAGAGCTCAAAGAACGGAGAAAGGCTCCAACAAACAGTCAGAAACAGACACATACAGAGAAGAGGAGAGAGATACCAATCTCATATATATTAAATTGACCTATATTTTCACGTTTCCTTCGTCTCCTCTTCTCTTTTCTGAAGCTGACTACTCGAACATCCGCCAATCTTGACTTGAAATCGTTAAAGCTTCAGGTCAGAGTTCAGAGCTACACAAAGATCTTTTCTGATGCGAGAAAATCATTTCTTTTTTCAGAGAGTGTCAGAAGACTCTCTACTCTCCTATGCTATGCTTACACACACACACACATCTTCGAAAGGAAGATCAACTCACCTTTTGGACAACATAATGCTTACACATATTAAAAAGGAATCATTTAATTGTATTCTTTTTATTCGTATATATATATATATTAAATTATACATTCGTATTACTCAAAACTAAAACGTATGTACAGGGAAAATGGGATAGTGAGGATTTCGCATGTTACAAATAAATAAAATGACTCCAGTTAGGCAATTAGATGAATCGAAGAATGGCAGGTGAGATATGTTTCCTCCTCCATATTCTCATCAATCCATGCATTATTCAGTATTAGTTTTATACTCCCTCCATCCACAGACGACTTGCTAAACATTTCCCTGCCAATCTCAATCTCTCTCTCCCCCTTCACACCCCACATTGTACACACACACACAGTCATGAATGTGTACACAAAATCAGAGAGAGAGAGAGAGAGAGAAGGATTTAATACATTGAAATATTGTAAAAGATGTACTGGTAAAATGATCAATATATTTCTCAAACACAAACATCCACCTTGCCTCCATCCCAAACACATGAACATTACAATTTACAGCCAGACAAAGACTGAGCAAAAACATTTTTCTCAACTTTTTCCTCGGTTATACAACCTCAATGTGTGTGTGTGGATGGTGTGTGTGTTGGGAGTCTTAAATGATGTGTGATATGAGAGTCTTTTTCTTTATTCCTATTTCTACATCAGTCACTAACTCAATGGTACAGTACACACACACACACGTAGCACTGCACTGTCTATATGGAGAGAGAGAGAGAGCAACCGGCTGGCAGACAGGTTGAGGAAAAAAATTACAAACGCTTGAATAAATAAATATGAAACATTGCGAACTAGCAATTAATCTAGCCTAGCCATGGCCCATCGTTTTTGGAGGAAGACACACACGTTAATTTCATATCTGAATTTTATAATGCATTTATCCAGCCCTGTGTCTTATGTGTGTGTCTGTATCACTTTTTTCATTTTGTACTCTTCCTATGATTTTCACCTCTCTCTCCCCATTCCTATTATCCCATCTTCCATCCCCAATGATTCATCTCAATAGCGGCATCTCCTATCGAATATATGTGTGTGTGTCTAGAACATATTTTTCATAAATTGCACTCCTACTCCTCCCTCTCGTCCAAATGAAGAAAGAAAATTAGTCTCTTCCCTCTCCTTGTGCCTGGTGTGTGTGTGTGTTCGGAGGAGCAAGAACCTCACTCACACGCCAATACAAATATATAGACAATAAGACCAAAAGTCCAAACCAGTGTTTTATATGGGAAATGTGTGTGTTTGTGTGTGGGGAAAAAATACCTGTACAATTGATTGACATGGTGATAGATGAGTAACGATGTACCTTCCCTTAATTACTACACATAATCCTGTATTATACAATTGACCGCAGAGAACCATGAGACCCCAACCCTCCTTCAAACCCCCTCCCACCTACCAATGCATTAGCAGAGAATTCATTAAGTGGATTATCTCTGTGTCCAAACTCCATCCGCAATATTTTGGGGGAAATACCAAGAAACTAAATTCAAAATTTTGAAAGATGCAAACTCCTTCCACACACGTCACACACTACACTAGAATAACAGACAGGTTGTGAGTAATTCCTAAATGGGATCAAAATGTAAACAATAGTTTTTTTTATCTCTCACAAGGGAAGTTTCCACGTTGATACATCGGAATCTGAAGAATCGACATAAATTCATGTTCATTGGACCCACCTGACCTCGGTCAGTTGT
>WJFB01003673.1:0-12394 GCA_009870185.1 Pygmarrhopalites habei | reverse complement strand
CAGTATTATCCAGTGGCCTGGACAATACTCAGAGTGGCTGGACGACACTCAGAAATTGAGTAAATGCCAGTATTATCCAGAAACCAGTATTTTCCAGTAAAAGCCAGTATTGTCCACTGTCCCGGAAAATACTCAGAAAGTGGACAATACTCGAACCCTAGGAGAGAGAGAGTGTGTGTGTGTGTCGGGGTGAGGGAGGGTTTTTTGTGAAACAGGAGGCCGGTGTGTGTGTCCACTCTCAACTTGCAATTAGCCATCTCTTCTCCAGACGACGACGGAGGCGAGGAAAAGAGAATGCCTGCAAAAAATGGCTCTCTCGCTTTCACTTCTCCTTTCCCTGCCCTACTTTTCCTGAGTCTCTGCAGCAGGAATTTCCTTGGAGTCATCCGACTTGGACACTCCAGTGTGAAGAGAGGCTAAGGAAGATGTAATTTATGTTCGATGATACTTTTTAAAAAAATTGACACATGTTTTCCTCCCTTCCCCTTCATACACACACACATAGATACGCGTGTGTGTGTACGTGTGCACATGTAGAATGGAATCCCCTGTAGAATATCTCCAGTTTTTTTTGTATGCAAAAAAAACGAACGATAACGACAAAAGGGAATGGCCCATGGTCCCCGTGACAGGGAGGATGAGAGAACGAGATAAAAAAGAGAAAGTAAGGAGAAAATTTTTTGCACTTTCTTTCCTCCAGCGTCCACCTTGATAGAAAATGCGAACACATGTATCACACACAGGACGGGACGGGATGGGACGGGACGGAGGGGAAAAAAGTGGATGCAAATGTTAAAGAAAATATTTCCTTAAAAAATGGAGACTTCCTCTCACTCACTCTCTCTCTCCCTCTTTCTCCGCCATGTTTATTTTCCCATCAGGAGCCGCCTTTCACGCTGCACTACACCCCTCCTCTGCCCGTTGTGTGTGTGTACAGAGAATTGGAAAGAGTGGAATCATAGAGGAAAGTGAAGGATTGCATCGAAAAAGGGGATAAAGTGGATCCATTCAGTACACACACTTGTGTGTGTGTGTGTTGGAGAAATTCTACAAATACATTTTTGTACACTGCACTTATGCTAAGGACCACCCCCGAAAAAAAAATTTGTCCGTTCAAAGTAGTCCGTACAAACACACGAGACTCTTCAGTTTCCTTCTTTGTGTGTGTGTGTGTCGCTTGGAGAGCATATGTAGAAGAAAGTTGTAGAGAGGAATTTTTGCAAACAGTCAGCTTTTCTTTTTGCAAGGAAATAACAGAAATTTTGTTTACAATCCTTTTCCCCCCAATCTCTCTCTCGCAAAAAATGTGCAATTGGGAAATCAGACTTTACAAAGTTTTGGCACTGAAAGTTTAAATGTTTTTTTCAAAATGCAATTAAATTCCTTTTTCTAGTAGGACTAGAAAGTAATTTGAAAACAATAGCCTGCATTAGGGAAAACGTAGCGGAAAATTTGAAAATTTAATTTGTTTTAATTTAAAAGTTTTCTACAAAATTAGAGAAAGTGATCAATACCTTTACAGGAATTTGCTATTATTTTAATTTCTCCAGAAAAGAGAAAGCTCTTTCCAATGTTTAAATTAATTTCTTTTTGCTATTTCTAGCATCAATTCGCTAACATTTTTTTCACCGTTCGCATGATTTTTGTATTTTTCTCCCTAAAAATCTCTCCCTCCAAGATTTGCAAGATCCTGTCCAAAGTGACAGGTTGAGCGTGTGTGTGGCACTTCAAAAAAAAAAATTCTCCTGCTTTATAATTAAAGTGGGAGCAAAAGGTCGGATTATTTTGAGCCTCCACACACACACACACATACACACACGCACACACACACGTGATGAGATGAGGAAGGAGTGTATATATGAAAATAATTTGGACAGACTTAAAATAGAGGGAAAGAAGAGAGAAAGAGAGAGAGAAAGGGGGAGGGTGCACTACCCCAGATTGGAAAATTTCCATCCGGAACTGTGTAATTGAATGGATAGATCGGGCGGGAGGGATTGGCAGTTGAAAAGGAAAATGCTTTCACAGTCGAATTTCCTCCTCCTCCTCTCTTCCCTCTGTTCGAGGATTAAGAAATGGGGTTGTAAATGGAATCAAAAAAAAAGTAATTGTGGTTGTAATATGTGGAGGATTGAATATATGGAGAAAGCTAAATTCAATGTGATGTGGCTTTCACTCAGGCACACTCTCCCTATCCATACTTGTACGGTGTGTGTGTGTGGAGGAGGGAGTCTACCACAGAAAGAAAGAAAGAGACTGAAAAATTATCCGGTGCTCTTTTCTCCCTTCTTGTGTCATGTTGAAGCCCTCCCTGTCTATCTATGTGTCTGGGGTAGAGGTGGCCCACATAAAAAAGGAATGAGGGAGGAGGAGGCCACACACCACACGATACACAGTCCAAGGAAATCACATGGCGTGCAATGGGATATGATGGCGGGGGATTCCCGCTGATTGCGACGAGGCAAAAGACCTCACACGTTCGTGTGTGTGTGTGTGTGGTGAGGCGTAGGCTTTGACTCAAAAGGCCTGGACATTTTGATAGAGCACAATGGGAGAATTAAACCTCACCTGGCTCATGTCATGTAATTAATAAGGATCTTTAGCGAAAGGGAGGAGAACACTCTTCAATCCCAGGCACACTCACACACGCAGGGAGAGGGAGATCCTCATAAATAAAATCTCAAAATGATTCCACCTTTTTTCCCACGTTTTTTTCTTTCTCTTTTCCGTACTGCGCTTTCACTCGCCATTTCTGGCAGACGGTCCATCCATCACGCCATGGCCGCCTCATTCTCTTTGCATTATGTATCGAAGAGAAATTAGAGTGGGATTTTTGTAATTAGCGCCAAAATATTTGGCAAGGAAAAACAATCTTGAGACAAACTTGGAACAATTTCTTGGACCATCCCAATTATTATGACAATCATCATAATTTAAGAGCCCTAATCCAGTCATTATCAGCTCCACACACACGCACACGAACACACACCGTCTTATCATAATATTCCTACACAGTCCATAAAACCCGGGAGACGACGGTGCGGACATAGACTAGACGTAGGAGACAACCCGGACTCTACAGAAAAGAGAGACTGAGTGTGTTGTGAATTATAAACGGGTAATTTCTACTCCCGCCAACTCCTCCTCCTCTTCTCTTAATTGTAATTAAGTGACTCCCCTGTCCCTCCACACACACACAACAAATTGCCAAGAATATTCCGCCCCTGGCCAAAACACAATATTTTTAAAATCCCGTCGTGAAACCTTTCCCAAAAACTTTTTTGTTTTATGGAGACAATCTCATAGGAGAAAGGAAAAACTTTCACCGTCTCATTCCCTCGTTGAGAAGAATCTTAAGAATTCACATTGGAAAAATTGAGAGAAAGTTGCCCTCCAGGAGAAAAGAGAAGAAAGGAAGAAACACACCGCCGAGTGGAGAGGAAAATAGGCAGAATGTCGATCAAACCTTGGAGCTAAAAAAAATTTTTTCCTTATTTTTTTAGACTTGAAATTTGGGGAGACGAGAGGAGCTGGAGAATCCATGAACGGAGGAGGAGAAAGTCTTTTGTGTTTTTCTATTTGTATTTTATTTTCTCCCTCCAAGGGAACCAAGAAAAATTGTGGGACAACTCGTCGGTCATATATTTCTTCACAATTTATTATTTTCTCTTCTCCCCCGACCCCATAAACTGGTTCTATATAAAGAGAAGACAAAGGGAGAGAGAAGAGAGGAGAATAAATTTTATCTATTCAATTTTACCCGTATCAAAATACAATGTAAACCAGTCAGAGACACTCGACACAGCCATAGTCATCCCAAATTTCCAGGCCAAAGAGAGAAAAGGGGACTTTCTCCCTCTCTCTGTAGAATGTAAGTGACGATGCAATCATGAAATTGGGTCTCTTTCTCCAAAATAGAAAAAAAAAGTTTAGAAAAAAGGAGGCGAGCTTTTTGGCAAAATTTACAATTTGCCAACGTGGAAAATTCACCGGTTTTTAGTCACATCAATTTAGATCTTACATCCATAATGCCCCCTCCTTATCCTCTCTTTTCCCTTGGAGAAGAAAGTGCGCTTTCTCCTTTTTTCAAACTTATGGCGATTGTGCGAGTGTAGAGAGAAAGAAGGGAAATGTGGAAAATTTCAAGGGTTCCCCTCCTTATTTTCGTTCGAATGAAATAAGAGAAAGCGGGTGAAAGGGGGAGAAAACCAAAGGGAGTCCCAATGTGGCATTCATACGAGCCATAAATTCCTTGCAGACGTCAGTCTCTTCGCTTTCTCTTTGGACTTGTCCAAAAAACTCCAAAGTCGTAGAGAGAGAGAAAGCAAGAACAAAGCTTGGTCTTGCCATCTCTTCTCTGTTGTGCCTTACTATTTTGGCTGCTTTCTCTCTCTCTTGGCTGTTTCAGTCAGCCATCAGACTAAGCTAAATAAGTACCGTTGATTTATCCTTTTCCTCGTTCTCATTCACATAAATCTATTTAGAGGAGGAGGCCCATCTTCCAACGCTAATAGTGCATTATTTTTATGTGTTTTCTTTTCCTTCCGCTTTCTTCCATGTCCCCTCTACACACACACACCATACCATCAACACTCTACTTATTTCTTATCTGGCACACACACACACACAATGTAATCTGAAGAAAAAGTGGAGGGGAAAAAGTACTTTTTTGCCACTTTTGTGGTGAACGGCGTCGAACTGCGGCAATATTGAAATTAATATTTTGTCATCGGAAATGGTACGGAAATTTCATAAAAATGATGGCCTGTTCTATTGAAAAGAGGAAAAATTATTATATTATTAAAAATGTGTAGTTAGACATTCAGTTAAGATAACGGATGAATTTAATTGGACACCTGTAGCTCAGAATATTTTTTGTTTTCAATTTAATTTTACGGCGATTCGTTTTAGAAAAAAATTGAAAATGTATTTGTGAATAACAGGCTACATTTTTTGAACGAGAAGAAAGCCACGTGCCACGTGGCTTTCTTTCTCCCTGGAGAAAGAGTGTGTGTCTGTTCATGGTAATGATAATGACAAAAGATAGTGTTCATGAGTGGATACTGGTGAAGTCATAAATCGTGAGGATTTTCCACCAGTTGCGAGTTTCCAGAAAAAATTTCCATTTTCCCCTTCTCTTCCACATTTTCTCCCTTTCTCCTTCCCCTTCTCTTCTTCTTGGAGAGTGAAAGTAGACACTTGTACTCTTGGTTGGGTGGCCTGGGTTGTGTGAGGAGTCTCGTGAGGATTATTTTTAAATTTGCATTTGTAATTCGGAGAGAAAGAAAAGAATCCAGGGAGCTGGACTAAGTCGTCAACGAGGAGGAGGGAATGCAAAAAGGAAATATAAAGTTTGCACGGGTTAAAACCAAAGGCTTTAATGGGTCGCCACCAACCCTATTTCTCTTTTAAAGAAGATTCTTATGAAAATCAGTCCCCTTCCCCACAGACACACGCACTCACTCTCTCTCTCTTTGGGAATCTGAGTCTTGACTTTAGCATTTGCTTACGATTTTCCAAAAGAATCCTCCTCTCCCTCTCTTCAGAGAAAGCAAACAAGGATGTAATGGAGACGAGATTATGCACACTACTCACTCCCTCCCTCTCTCTCTTGTGTGTGTGTGCGTGTGTGTGTGTGAGGAGAGTACATGAAAACCTAATTTATTATTCCATCCCAAGAAATAAAGGAGAAAACATATTGCGGTTTTCTTTCATAAATTCATATACACTCTTCCCCCTGCTTTCTCCTTTCCCTTTCTTTCTTGTGTGTTTGTGGAGTTTTGTAAACTTTTTTTTAACCAAAAAAAATATAATTCAAGACAAATATAAAAAAGTTTACAATTTTCAGAGAGTGTGGGCCGTCGTCACGACTCACCGCTCTCTTTCTCACACACACGCGCTCTCTTTTGTCTTACATTATTTAGAGAGAGAGATGACAATGCAATATGCCTAGAGAGAGTGTGTGTAAGAGGACGGGGTTGTGTGTGGGTTTAATTTATGTGTTGGAGAGAAAGGAATAAAATAGCAAACAAGAGTTTGTAGTCAACATCCCCATCTTTTTTTGAGTTGACATGAGATGCAGCGTGTTGGGTGGATGTGTGAGTGTTTTTTGTGTAACTTTGGAGACATGAAAAACCAAATTTTTTCCCGTACTGCAGTCTACACTGTCAAGCATGCAAAATAAAGAGAAAGGGAAAGGAAACAGAGGAGTCGTGGGTTGTTGCTGTTGCACGCCGTGTGGTAAGAGGAGAGAGAAAGCAGGAGAAATAATGTAAATAAGTAGCCTCGTCTAATTTACCAGAGGGAGAGAAAGGGGAAAGTCCTTCACTCAGACGAGAAAAGATATTGCAACTTCCCTCCCTGTTATGTGTGCCTGCCTGTGTGTTGGGTAAAAGGGGAAATGGTGAAAAGTGACAAACTCGAGGAACAAGAAAACTTTTCTTTGTCCTCCCCCCTTCTCTCTCTTGTGTGCTTTATCAAATTTGATGAGTAAAGTTAAAAGAGGGGGTGATAATTTAAATTTTGTCTCTCCCAAAATGTCAATGCCAATACCAACAGCCACAGCCAAGAAAAACCAGCCAGACTGGAAGGCAGACTGGAGAGCAGACAAGAGGGAGACTCGTGAAAGAGAAAGGCAAGAATTCTTAAATGGAGAGAGAGAGAAAGGGAGAAAAGTGTGTCTGTAAATTTCAACCAATTTGGATTTAAATGATGGGGGAAAATTTTAATTTTTAAGGCTAATAACATCCTTTCTCTAATGGAATCCTCCATTTACCCTCGTCTCTTCAAAAACTCAGTCCAAGACTGGAGAAAGGACAAAGGCAGCTTTCTTTTTTAAAAAATATCCTTTCTCTTCAAATCTATTTAAACAACTTTAATTGGGCAAAAACTTCAGCGCACTTTTGTGTTCGTAATTTTTTTAAAAATATTCTTAAATTCTTAACAACAATTTCTATAAACATAACTTTTTTAAAATTATTTAAATCCCCTTTAAAAATTTCAGTTTTAATTCAGATTTTTGAAATAATCTGCAAAAAATTGTGAATTTTTTTTAACAAATTGCCACTCCGTATTCAACGTTAGATTAATTTGTGGATGAATCCTTGACTCTCGCCTCACTCTGGGAATCCTGGTGAAAGTAGGGGGAAAAGAGTTTAGAGGATTCCATTGTAATGTTAATTTACAAGGAGAAAGGGAGAGAGTGAAAGTATGGAGAAAGGGGAGGGTGTTATCATATCTCAATCTAGCATCATTCTCATTCCCATTGGCATGGACAATGCTTCTGCCTCTTCCTCCTCCATGGCTAGAGGAAACGGCGGGAGGAATGGACGCTGTGAGTCTTGATCAGACTAAATAGATTCTATCACGCTCCATTGCCATCAGACTACTTATAGCGGTGATGGTACAATACTGTCTATCTCCAGATACGAATCTGGCATAGCCGTGGAATGGTACGGTAGCCAACCTCACTCGCTTTCTCCCATCGAGGAGACAGAAGAGTGAGTGTGCCAATAATACCAGGAAAGACAGAAAGACCCGCCTCTCTTCCAGCTCCCCTACTTTTTCTCATCCCATCCAATTTCCTATATGGAGTCTCTCTCTCACTGTCATTCAATGGACTAGGAAACATACACAGGGGCGAAGGGAGAGTGGACGACACACAATAATCTCGAGTAGAACAAAAAGGGTGTGTGTGTATTTCAGAATCAGGAGAGAGAGAAAGAGGTGACAAGTCAGGAGAGACACTCCTTCGATCCGGAGACTGGAGAAAGGAAGACCATCATGATTTTAAACGTACAAAATCTCCCTATTTTGGACGGGTGGGAAGGAGACGAAGGACGATGAGATGAGGATGACATCTTTTTGAAGTGTCAAATGCATACACACACACACACACACAATCCAGAACAATACGCGCGCTGTAGACAAACACAAAAGCTCAAGTACCAGCAACAAATACAAACAGGCTTTCTCCCTCTCCTGTGTGTGTGTGTGTCTCTCTCTCTCTTGTATTGTAGAGAGAGGGAAGACAAAAGTTTTGCATTTATAGGGAAAGTGTCTATACAAAACAGACAGTGACAGCACACACACACAGCCAGGACCCATATATTATTCCCTGCTCCAAACAAATCAAGACCTAGTACTCTACACAGATCTACACAGAGAGAGTGAGAGAGAGAGAATTCAAATGGAATTAAAATGAACCATTCCTCTCTCTCAACTCTGCAAATAATCACAAAAACGAATTTTCAACAGCACTCTCTCTCTCTCACGGCGTGGCGTGTGCGTGTGTGTGTTCGGGATTTTCAATTCAAATCATTTTCGCTTTTGCATTTATACTCATCATTTCCAATTTTGCTAGTTTGTCTAACCCAACAAAGTTTTGGGACAAAAGAGGGAAACGGAGCACCTTTCCATTCAGATTTTATTGGAGTGTGCTTTATATAGGGGGATCTTTATGGACAACTTGGACGCCACTTGGAACGTTTTGTCAACCACCGATACAACTTAGGAAAAGGCTTCCACATGGTCTTCATTTTTTAGGCATTAATTGTCATTAACTTTTTCAACTCGCAGTTTTGACAGAGCCAAAGATAAAATAAGTGTCTTTTTAATAGAAACTCGTAATTACGTACCAAAATCAAATTAATTAGCCATTCAATCGAGTATTGCTTTCAAAATACCGAGACCACATACTCTCTACGTTTCGTAAATCCCCACGACATTTTGAATGTGACTGATTGGCGTCGGAGTCTGACATGAGAAATTCATCATTTCAATTTCAATGTCGCTCCATACATATTCATTGAATATAATGAATTGAAGTGGAATACTTTGCTTCACAAAAAAACTATTTTTTCCACCTCTCAAAATTGAAAATTGCATTTCAAAATTGTGCATAATTTTGTGTACACAAGAAAACAAGCATAGAGTTATTGTAATTTTCAATTATATTTCTCTCTCTCTCTCTCTGTTTAAACTTTTCAACTAATGTTGACTCTACACACACACGCAAGTAGGAAACCGTACAGTGTGCTGTTTTTGTCTGAAATTGTACTGAAAATAATTCAAGTTTTCATCATATTGCCCTGCATCCGAGATGAGAGAGAAGGAACTATGTGTACGCCTTGTAGTGCATTTTGTGTACAAGCACAGACACACACACACGCACAACTTTTTAATAGGCATCTGTTTAATGCTTCAGGATTTTATTTTATCTCTGTTTTTCAGCTCAGTCAACCTCGAACCCTTTCCTCCCTTCCGTACAGTTGAACTTGTCAAAATGTAAAATTCATCACTTTAAAATACTATTAGCAACTGGCTCTTTTTATGTATGCAGGCTTGTTTGGCCTGTAACTCTCTCTCTCTCACTTATACATGTATATATATGCTGTAGGTGGAAGTGTGAGTGTACATATTTCAAGATGTAGATAAGGCATGACCCACCCTCCCCGTTCTTTAATCCGCGCAAATCTCTATCTTCACATTCCCCATTCTTCAAAGTGTCCCAGAGACGAGACGACGATGTGCAGGGAGGACTATTGCGGATTTACAACTACATTTATACAAGCCACAAGTATGTTCAAAAATGAGGGAAAGACCCACACACACACACACGCATTCTAATCTGCATACTTTCTTTTTATTCAGATTGTAGAACTACCCGTCACAAATCCCAATAAAAATTTCAAGACCACAAACGTTCCATCCTCACGAGGGAATCGTCCGTCCGTTATTTTATTCAAAATACTTTTTTGAACAAAATTTTGAAATGTAGTTTTAAAAACGCATCAGCTGCAAAACGTTTAATTTCGCATTGGTGACAAAATAATGTCCCGGCTCTAACTGTATCCTCTTACTTCCCGATAAGTGAGAAAAACAGGGCGAACGGCGTCCAAGTCCAACAATTTTTTAACTCTTCAATTGACTCTCGTGAGATCCCTAGCTAATAAATAATAGCTTTAAAATTTTGTCAAAATCAGTAAAAAATTATCCTTGAAGACCCCAACACATTTCGTACATCCCCCTTGTGAAAAATGTGGAAAAGGAAACTGTGAACAATTTGGTTGTACAAAAAGAGTACTCATTCCACACACCCTCTCTCTCTCTCTCTTTCTCTCGTGCATACATACAGTAGGGCAAAAATAGAATTGCCCGTGTCATCCCACTGTTATTGCTGAGAGTGAGTAAAAAGGATGGGAAAACGTGAATAGTGACAGGGAACAAGGAGAGAAATAAAGGAAGAACGTTCACTCAATCACACACACACACACTCTCTCCATTTTTTACATTGTGTGTAAAAGGATCCACATTGCACATTGATAGTTATGCCTTTTCCGAGGTAAAAACCACCAAGTAGCAACAGCAAAAGGAAAACAAGTGAGAGACTTCATCTCCCAACATGACAGACCAAACACAGAAAGAAGAGAAGGCAGTGTCTGCCTTATTCTCCACAAATTTTCAAGACAGCCACTGTGTGTGTGTGTGTATCGACTCTCCATATACACACACACTCTCTCATACACACACAGATGAGTGTCAGTGTAAATCAGAGCTTGTCAACTTTTTCTATTTCCCACACACCAAACACACACACATCAGCCTTCTTCTCATGTTCTCTGTATCTTTCTCTCGGTGTGTGTGTGTGTGTGTGTACTGTACAACTGTACAAAGACGATGCAATTCAGCATGCACACATTTTGGAGAAAAGGCCATGTCAAAGAAGAGAGACAGGAGAGAGAGAAGGCTGAAGAATCATGAAAATGGAGAGAGAGAGTCCTAAAAACTTCACACAACACACACACACACACACTATAAACGGTAATGGAAGACAAGACACACACACAGCACATGTCCCTGGATTGAATGAGGGAGGCATAGTCTAGTTTAAGGGGGGGGGTGTTGAGGAAATCAAGCTCAATTAAATCCTATTGTCACACTCTCCAGCACTCTGGCTGTGTGTGTGTGTCTGGAGAGAGAAGCCTTCAATCATGGAGGAGGAAATTAGGACTTTTGTGTGGTGTGATGCAATTGAGGCAAGAAATAAATCACAACAACAACAAACGCACGGCCCCCAAGAACAATCGCAAGTGGAGAAAATCTAAAGATTTATGACGGAGAGAGAGAGAGAGGGGGACAACGCAACTTGTTTCAACACACACGAAACGCAAAAACAGAGAGAGAGAGAGAAAGAGAGAACAGGAACACATGCCTCCCTTCCCATGGAATATTATTATAATACAAAAAGGAGAGGGGTAGACTCTACACAGAGTTTATTACAAATATTCCAATTTTAACCCTCTCCCACACACACACACACTCACTCTCTCTCTCTCTCTCTCCTCTTTATTGTTGGGTGTGTGTATGTTAAGTTGAACAATTTTATTTGTTGTGTTTGTATTTACATTTCGTTATCACGGCACCCAACCAGGGCAAAAGAGAAAGAGAGAGAGGGAAGAGCGTCACAAAATTTCCTCGAACAAATCATACACACACACAAGTGAGAGGGAAAGACACACACATAAATACACACCTTCCGTTTTTTTCTCTCCCAATTTTCCAGCCGCATCAAGTCAGCTCAGAGAGACTTGACACACGCAGCACACAACAAGACATTTCACATCAAAGGGAGAGACGGGAAATGTGCAGAAAGTTTGTATATACATGAGAGAGAGAAAAAGAGAGTAAATTGAGAGGGAGAGGAGAGAGAAGCCGTGGAAGGACTAATAGAACCCCAGGACATTTCCTAATATCTCTCTCTTTGTATTGCAAAGCTTTCGTAAATCTGCAACAGCTTTTCAATATTTTCGTGTGCCAACTTGTAGCACAAAATTTCTAGGGAAATATACAAGAAATTGGAGCGGTTTGAAAAAAATGTTGATTATCTTTGGAGAAAGTTAGGCTATTAGAAAATTGGCTGTAGCCAAAAAGAAAGAAAGACTTTTCATGGAAGATTTACGGTAGGGAAAAAAGGCTTCGCACGGACAAGTCTAAAGCAAAACAATCAAAGAATGGATGTTTACACTCCCCACTTTGGGTAAATAGGAGAGAGAGAGGAAAGGGAGGGAGTCTATAATAAACATGTACAAGTTAGAAGTCTGGAGAAATAAAAATGAGGGGAAGATTTTTTCCACGATTTTTTCTATCCTCCACTGAAATTGCACAAACACACATACACACCGAGTCGGGTCTCGAGTCGGGTGCAGTCAAGTCAAAACTTTTCAATGCTTTTGATGGGAAGTACATAAAGCTATGGAGGGCAAGTGGAAATGATGACACGGTAGAAGATATTTAAATGGTATCCCTACTCCTACAGAAAAAGTTGATTTTTTTTGCGCGCGTGCTGTAATCGCGAAGCTCGAGCAGCACCATCGTTAGTCCTCAAGATTTTGTG
>WJFB01003672.1:0-12394 GCA_009870185.1 Pygmarrhopalites habei | reverse complement strand
ATTCAGTGGGAACTTTTTTCCCACCGCCTTCTTTAAATACTCGGTAGCTACGAATGTACCGTTGCTCACCAACCCCAAAGCGCTCACACAACGCTGCAACTTCCGGTTCTCCAAATAGGAAAGGAAGTTGGTCTGGCCAGAAATCAGGCTCCAAAACTTTCAACTGTGAAATGATTGAGTGATATTCTTTTTGTCCAGCAGTTTGGTCGGCAGAAGATTTGCCCTTTTTCTCTTTTGGTGATCGAGTGGTCAAAAGTCTAGTTCTGAGATTTGTAGCCAGGCTTCGAAAAAACTGATTTCGATCAATCGAGACAACGTTCCTGCCTCCCTTCTGTAACACAATGGTTCTCTTTTTCCCTTCCATCAACCCTTTGTCAACAAAATGTAACGCTTTCTCACACTGTTCCAGGTGTGTCAACCATGGCCTCAAACACCCCAATTTGGCGCAAAATTGAACGGTGAGCCTCAACTACTGTGCAGCTCCTCTTCTGCAGTTCCAAGGAGAGACTGCTCAATTCCTGAAGAGCGTCATACATGAAACCAAGAGTCTCCACAAACTGGAATGATGTCAACTTTGTTTTCATTCCGTTGTATGACGCTCTGGCGGTGCCATCTGGATTTTGATCCTTGCTGGCATTGTCGAAACGTTCATGTAGGGCTTCATATGATTTCCACACTGCCTTCACGGCGTTGAAGCTTGATGCCATCCATCTTGTGTTTAAGACTCGTCCAATTTTATTGACTACACCTTCCACATCTTTCGCACAGTCTTGCAGTTCACGTTGATTTTTTGGAGATGCGTGGTACAATGTTTAGAGTTTGTCCATGAACGACATGAAATGATTTGTTCCTCCAACTTTGTCAATGGTGTCACCCACGGACAATTCCAAACGGTGCGCGGCACAGTGTTGAATGAGAATGGAAGGGAACTTTTTCAAAAATTTGGTACCAACTCCTGATTTTACTCCAATCATCGTTGAGGCGCCATCACAGCAGATCGCGATTAGTCTTTGCTCCAACACACTCTCGCTGATACCACGTTCCTTGAAACAATCCAAAACTGATTTCATAATTACTTCGGCATGTAGTCCTGCTAATTCCACAATGTCAAAAAACATGTCCGTTGGTTCGTCTTCTGGTGATGGCGCCATTCTGATGTAAATAATCAGGGCTGACGACACGCCAACAGTAGTGGATTCATCTAAAAAGATGGAGAATTTGACTGAGGACAAAAGTAGCCTGCGGACAAATGTTTTTTTCATTTTCGAAGCAATGTGGTTTAAAATGTTGACGCATTACGTTTTCGAGTGTAGAATTCGTCCAAGATCGGTACCATTTGAGCTTTTGTAATTGAATATCTACTGGAAAATCTGTGTAGGGACGATTTAACTTTGCAACCATGTAGGCTGTCCGGAAGACACGGGCTGTGGCAGCATGTAGTTCCTTTATATTAGCTAAGAGTACATTTTTCAGGATTTCATTTTTTGACTTTTCATACATGATCTGTGCGGTGTCGTGGGCCTTGGAACACTTGTGTTTTTGAATTTTGTTTCGTAAAAATTGTTCTTGTTGTGCTGCTGTTCGTGCTGTTTTGGAAGGTTCAATTAATCTATTGGCCCACTCCGATGCAATTTGAAGAAACTGATTCTTGCCTACACCAAGATTACCAATTCTGGCACAGACACTACAAACCAACTTGCCTTCCGTCACAGATAGCCACTAATATTCTTGTTGAAAGTTCTTATGTAAATGATCAGGGCTGATGAGACACCAAGGGTCGTGGATTCGTCAAGCAGAATTGAAAATTTGTCGGACGAGTCGAGAATGCGTGTCACAAGTGCCTTCTTCATCTTGGACCAAATGTGGTTCAAAATGCTCACGCACGTTGTTTTCGAGTGTAGGATACGGCCGACATCGGCTCCATTCAACTTTTGTAGCTTGATGTCCTCTGGGAAGTCCGTGTACGGCCGATTCAACTTGGCGATTTTGTATGCTGTGCGAAAAACACGGGCGGTCGGAACACTCAGCTCCTTGAGATTCTCCAGCACTGCTGTCTGCAGAGGTTCAGTTTTTGACTTTTCAAGCACCGCCTCTGCAGCTTCATGGGCTTTTGAGTTTTTGTGGGTCTGAATTTTATTTCGTAACGACTTTTGCTGTTCTGCTGAAGTTTTAACTTTGTTATCTGATTTTGATGGTTTGATTAAACCCTTGGCCCACTCGGGCGTTATTTGAAGGTTTTGGCTTTTTGCGACGCCAAGGTTGCCTATTTGTGCACACACTTTGCACCCTAATTTTCCATTTTTGACAAACAGCCATGTGTTTTTTTCCTCAAATTCCTCTTGCTGTTTCGCCGACCAACACGATGGACGGGAAGCTGATTCTGCAGTCACTTTATTTGTTGATTCGTCTGCCTTTGGTCCTGGCTGTGAGGGGGGTGGTTGTGGTGCTGCTAGTGGTGACGGTGGTGGTGTCGTTGAAGAGGTGGCGGCGTTGACGGCTGATGACTGACTGGTTCCTGGCGAATCATCTAGTCTGCGATGCTTGTAAAATTGAAACAGTGACAACTGTTCGGCATTTTGAATTTTAATTTTCCTTCGATTTGGTGGAATTTGTGAGAGAAAGCAAGAAACGAGTGGCTACATATCACAAGAGCGAACGAGTCGATATGACAAACTGACTCTCCTCCTGTGTGGACAGGAATGCTACCCTTTTTATTTTAGGACTCTTTTAGAATAAACATTCCACTCACATTTATTATATGCACGAAGGGTTACAGCATACATCGCGGTCCTCGTAGCTCGGATAAAGTTATTCAGTCTATTTTAAGCTCGCCCTTTTGTGTGGCTGCCTCTTGACTTGCAAGAGCTTGGTGTAAAACGGTTGTGGAAATTCCATATCAGACGTTTTATTTTCAAACTACGATAATAAGAACGAGTAATGTTGCTGTGCTATGAAATGCTCTGGGGAAGCGAAGGACCAGGGCTTTATTATTTTTAAAGATACTGTGGAACCTTCCGAAAGACCAGCCGGTGCTCCGCACCGGCGGCCAAAAACCAAACGGTGCTGCGCCTAGCCGCGCACCCCCATACTTTCATCCCTGTTTGTTAGGGACTTAAACGCTGGACGAATGAGATCTTTCAGGAATTACTGTTATGTGAACCTTGTAAGATTACACCCAGCGCTTGATGTCACTCCATTATTAATTTCCAAATGTTTAAATATTATAGCAAATCGATTTCAGGTAATGACTAATGTATTTTTACACTACTATTTTGACTAAATATTCTCATAATTATCCATTGAATCATTATTACTGACATGTGCCACTACCTACAGATTACAAGAGATCGTCTCCCAATTCGTGTCCGACAGTCTCGGGGTTTCTTTGCCACTCCAGGAGTATTTATTAATGTAAATGGGACAAATTTACACATTGAGGAAAATGACTGGAATGTCATTCCGCAGGCTCATGTGATATCAGGTAAATAACTCTCCGAAATAATCACTTCATACACTAGATAATATCCATGTACAAAATAATATTGTGTATTTGTTAATTTGTTTGAAAAGGGTGGACTGAAATTACAACAAATGCCCGAATACAGATACCTGTTGAGTCCAATTCAATCTCCACTATCCTTATAAATGGAAATTTATTCAACCGTATGATGCCAACTATTATTTGGGAAACAGGAGGGTACTCTTCTGAGGGTCCTATTATTTTTGGGTCAAAGTTGTCTCAGGCGACTGTTCTAGATGAAGAGGGAGAAGTCGTTGACAATCAATTGCCCACACGGTCTTTATTTGATATGGATCTGTACGGATTAGACATTCAGTGAGTAGTTGTTTCTAAAATTATGAACTGTATATGTATACATATATATTTTTAAAAAATTGACAATTTACGAATGTTTACTAGGTTGGTCCTGAAACTAGGGCCATTTGGTGATGAGAGAGTACAAAATACGACAGATCATGTAATTCCAAATCTCATCCCTGTACTCATTCCTACTATTGACACTGACCCTCGTGCAGTACCAATGACTCCGCAGTCAGTGGATACGGGCCTTTATCCAACAAAGTGGTTGTGGAAAAGACTAGCTGGGATTATACTAGAAGACGTAAGCCCTTATTATTTAAAATAATATAATTTTTAAAAATTCATTTAATTGACAACACTGACTATTGTTACTGTTCTTAGGTTCCTGATAATGAATTGTATCAATGGGAGAATGCTATTAATCAGATTGAAAGAAGTCAAAGTACAATCACTCATGGTGCTATTCCTGACCTTGTGGGATTTTTAGTCGGACATCCCGATATGAAGGCGTTTATCTAATTTTTTTTTTCAATAATCGTACATGAACTGATTTTGATATGCTGGTACAATATATTACTGTTATATTAACCTGTAATGCATTGATACAGAGATAATAAAATTATTAACCTGAAATTTTTTTTCCGACGGTAAATCAGAGTGAAACCCAGAATCGGTGCTCCTCCATTATTCCCTAATTCCATTTAAATAATTTTCATTGTATCTATTTTTTGTTAAAATTAAATCAAATTATTTTTTATGAAACTTTTTTCTTAAAATCTGAATCAACCTTGTTTCCATTGTAGTCTCACTGATGAACTGGTCACACTTATAACGTGTAGGAGTGGAGAAGTTGGAGGCACTGACGTAAAAAAAATCCACCCAAGCCGATGTAATTATTATTAGAGGTCAGATTATTTTTTGAAAGATACTAATTTGACACTTGAAAAGTTACCTTGAACTCTGAGTACATAAGTGATGACGTCAGTCCCAAAAGCATTTTTGACATGACACGAAATATTCCCCGAGTCAGTCCTCTCAACCGTCTCAATGGATAGAGAACTATTCGAATGGATTTTTATTCTGAAAATCCGTCCGAAACAAAACAAAACTTTTACATGAAATGATTGAAAAATACAATATACTGTTTTTTAAAAAAAGTTGGACCACACCTTCCAGACTCCATAATTTTGACCTCCCTCTTCAACCACAGAACATTAACAGATGCTCCAACATGTTGACATTTGAGAAGGACACTACTTTTCCAAGCAGCCGACACAATCGTTCCAAAAGAAATGATGGCGGCTGGAACTACATCGAAATCAAAAAAATCTTTCATTTCTGTTCTGAAAAAAATACTCCCACATTTCATTACAAGAATTTCAACGATTCCAACACTTACTATTACTACTCATTGGAGGACTGAAAGGTACAGCAACTGTACTTTGACCTTCCCCAGCTGAAGACTCTGCAGAAACCCAAGCCTTCAAAAAATAGAAAGAGAAAGGAACACCAGAATTAGACAAAATTGTACATTTTCCTCCCAGTGAATCCCATTATGAAAGGAGAGCTTGTAAAATGAAAGGTGAATGGATAACAATAACATTTGTGAATATGCTCCGTGTCACAGACGACTTCTCATTTCATCCCACATCCACAGACTCATTCCTTACGGCTGATCAAGCAAAGAGAAAACCAGTGTGTGTGTGTGTGATCCTCCCCAAAAAAATCCCAGGGACAAAATATCCTATAATAATATTTTATATAGACCATCCTCCTCCTCCTCCTTCTACTCCGGGTAATAATAAAACTCAGGGATGATTTCGATTCCAAGCATGTTGGCTCCACGTTAAGAAAAAAAAACACACCCGCACCCGCCCCATTAAAATTCATGAATGGAAAATCTTTAAAATCCCTTTCAATAAAATAAAAAATGATTTTCTCCTCCCATTTATTTTGTAAGACTGCTTCTTCCTCTGCTACAATATACATTGCAATTCTACTCTCCTGTGTGTGTGTACAATACTCATCCGAAAAAAGGGGTCGCTCTAGTGATTTCAACTGTTCATTTCTCAGTATTTGACGGTTACGTTAGAGTATAGGACCTCGTGGGTCCTTTACTCATAACCACACACATCACAGACACACACACACACACACTCATATCATGCAAGTATAAGAGGGGAGAGGAATACGGTAGGGCAATAATCAGATATGAAGTACCCAGCCTTTCCCTCAGATAAAGTAAAGTAAGAATGAGATCAGACTTCTTTAATACTCTCTCTCTCTCTCGCTCTCTTTCTGTTCTGTGTGTGTGTGTCTGGGTCGTGAAAGTTTTAAATGGACCACAACCCTCCGTCCTTTCCCGACACGTACCACTCAAGCATAACTACATTACATTCTCCATCTCGTATAAACAGGGGTAGAATGATTTTTACCCGGGTTCGGAGTAAGACTGCCTATACATTCTTGTATATAAATGTAAATGCATAATGTTGGGTGGATGAGGGAAAAAATGAGGAAAATGACATGGAAGTATAGGAATCATAGGAATTCCATAGGAATTCACAGAAAAAGAAACAGAGAAAGTCAGAGAAAGTGAGTTAACACATATTTTACAAGAGAGAATTTTTTTTAAAGAAACGTACCTCGTAAGACTCTCCTCTCCGTTTCAAATCAGTCACTTCGTAATGGAGGGCATGAGAAGGTAAATTACGTTTCACAGTCCGAATTTCACGACCCTGCCCTGATATCCTAATGTACACGTTGAATTTGACTATAACCCCGTTTGGTGTTGAGGGTGGGAGCCAGCTGACAATGACCGCTTCTGGGGAAGAAACTATGGCCTTGATTGCATCCGGTTCGGATGGAACTAAAAAAAGGGAGAAAAAAATGTGAGTCAAAAAGCAAAAAAAAAAGAAGATTTTGGAGTATAAAAAATGATATCAAACATGTATCACGCACACACTCTCACTCTCTTTCTCTCAGGCACACATCCACACTACACAGATATATATCTCATCACTTCAAATGTCTGCCTACCTCCTCTTCCTCCTCCTCCTATCTGTCTAAACTCTCCACTTTATTACACACAGTAAAATATGTGTATGTGCGTCCTGTGGTCCAATGAACCGAATTCTCAAAATCCGATTTTCCACATACATATTCCTCCCACCTCTCTCTCACTCTCTCACTCACAATACTTCACACTCATACATAGAAAGTGAGAGAATGGGGAAAGTGGTGGAGGCGGCAGGGAGCCAGAGAGCAATATCTTTACTACATCCGTCAGTTTTTTCATGTTCACATTCATCTCCTCCTCAGGCCTCCTCCTCCTTTTCCTCCATCCTCCACCGCCTCCGCCTCTTCTCACTTTCTGGTCAAATTCACACACACACACATTTTCCCCCTCTCTCTCTGGGACGGAGAAAGATAGAAAAGTCGTAATAAGTTCCGTAACGACACAATGAGCCCTCCAACCTTTTTTACTGACTGACTGCCTGTGAGAGTGAGTGAGAAAATGGAGGAGGCAAAGAGCAGACAGGGAAGGGGAGTGGAATTCACACTTACACAGAGAAAATCCCATTTCTCGGACTTTTCCTCCTCCTCCTTTCTCGGGTACGACCACACCAAACCACATAGCCACACACACACACTCTCGCTCTCCCCACAAGTCCCATCATCGTAGAACAGAAAGAGCGAGAGAAAGGAAGGAGAAAAAAAAAAAAAGACAAACCTGACTCTTTGGTCTGGCAATAAATCGGTGCACTCTGAACTCCCTCCCCTACCCGGGTAACAGCTGACACCTATGAAATTAATTAAGATTATTATTGTTTATTTCGTCTCCATTTATCTTCAACGAATTCGACCACACAACACAAGAAAATGTATTCCAGTACTAAATCAACTGAGAATTTTCATCAAATCAGAAATAGTCACAAACAATTGAATTTTAATTGATAATTTAACTGACAATTCTCCATTTCTTTTGTAACTCACCTGGACACTGTAGTTTGTAAAAGGTTGAAAATTATGCATGATGGTAGAAGTGGAGGCTGACACTTTCTCGTCAAATTCTGATGGACCTGTGTAATATTTGACACGTTCTCTTAATTTCAACATGATCAAATTTTGAAAATTAGTCATCAAAAATTCCTCCCCCCACACGCACATTGATATAAAATTCCACCCTCACAATGTACAACGTATAATGTATGTAAACTTTGTAGTACATATATTGTATATTATTTGTGGATGGCTTGAGGGCGGTGGGTGGGAGGAAGAGAGAAAGAAGAGGACTGACTGTAATTAAAGTTGTCATTGATTTGGGGGAGAGCTTCAGCCACGACGCGGAATCCTTGCAAGTTCCCGTGGATAAGGTTACTCTGTGGAGGTTGCCAATTAATTTGAAGACTGTGGGATGTCAGGGGGGAACACTGGATATTCTCTGGAGGGGCACTCGGAACTGTTGCACACAGAAAAAAGTGACAAATAATTAATCCCAAAGTTTCACTCTCGGACAGCCATACACATTCACTTTCTCCCCCTCCTCCCCCTCCACATATATTCCTATATATTTGGGGAAAAGTTCAACAACAAAAGTTGGCGATGTGGAGGAGGACGAGGTTGAAAAATGAACCCTGAGGCCATTTACATCACATGCACGCACGCACATACACACCATTCTCACTGCACCACATATGTGTGTCCAACTTTCACTTTTCCTTGTGAGTACTACATACAACACTATTGATAAACTTACCATCTTCCAGAGTCATGATTTTCTGGATCTGCAAGTCAGAAAAGAGGTGTTGTGATAAAAAAAATAAACTTAGTTAAATACTAATTATTCCATAAATTATCATTTTTGAAATATTGTACCTCCGAGAAGGGTCCAGGTCCTTTTTCATTTATTCCCTGGACTGCCACGCTATACCTTTTGGAACATAAAGAAACTGATGTAAATCTCACGCACACAAAAATTAACTTTCATTAATTAACGTCATTACCGTTTCATTACTAATTACACTCTTTCCTTTGGAATTTAATTTTTTTTGAAAAACCGAATACCGTAATTCTTATTGATTAACTCAGGACTTTTCTTATTGTGAAAATTCATATATTTTAAAATAACTATTAAAAATTCGGGTATGAAAGTAAATTTTCCTGGCAAAAAAATTGATTCAGAATTTGACTGAGTCTAAAATAATCATTAACTTGTACAAGCAAATAATTAATCCTAACTAATTAGTTGTATTTCCACACGCACTGTTTAGAGCATGAGCCCTTAGAGTTAAGGGCTACATTTCGTAGAAACAATGTGTAATAACAGCTCATTGATTAGGACTTTCTTCAAAAGTTGGGGGCTATAATTAAAGTAATTACGGTTCAGTATCCAATGAGTATAAAATTTAAAAAAATTCTAATTAGAGACCCTACACTAATAACTCCTGAATTAAACAGACCAGCACACACACATGTAATTTGAACTTACTCTTCGTATTTATCCAGTCCACTGATGGATTTGCTTAGTTGAGCAGTGCTGCTTTCACCCGAGGATATTTCAACTCTGGTCCAATTGAACTGTCCCAACTCATTCCTTCTCCCCCATGACAAGTACACAACACGGACACAGACACACAAGAACAACGATTAAATGAATTCAGTCTCCCTCCCCATAAATTACTCTGATTAATTTAATCTGCCTTTGGTGACCGGAGGCCATGCCAAAATCACACACACACACACACTCTCTTCTTCATATGATTGCTTGTACATACAATGAGTTAAAATAAGAGGGTGTCAACATTTATTTATTACCGACTGCTCCTGTAGCGGATGTTGTAGCCCAAAATATGTCCATTTCTGTCTTCTCGTCTCGGAGGACTCCTACACAGAGAGATGGGAAAAGAAAAGAAAAAATAGAATGCTTCATTCATTCACATGTCCACAGAAATTGGAGAAAAATATAAAAGCGTTCGAATTGTTCAAATTCAATTACAAAATGAATTTGAAATAAAATCTGGATTTTGAAAGTGTCAATAGAATTTCCCAGAATTTAGAACAATAATTAAATTAAGGAGACGTTTCTCTCCGCAATTTGAAAAATCAACTTTTTTCTCACCAAGTGACACTGATCTGAGTTGAACTGACAGCCTCGAGCGAGACATCCATTGGAGGTCCACTTGGGGCTTCACTGTCCGTTCGGATCTGGAAAATTTTCGAACAAAAATGTTAAAAAGCCTGTCTTTCTCAGTTAAATTCAATTAGTAGGAACAATGGGAATGTCGTGCTAGGTTGAGTAACTTGACACCCACTCTCTCTCTCTCCTCTCATCAATATGTCCATTTTCCACACACGCTCTACATATTTTGTAATGGAAATGGAGTAAAAGGGCAGGGGGGACAGGGTAAAAATAAACTTGATGGAGAATAACTTTCACATTTAATTATGAGCTTAAAAAGTGATCGAATATCTTTTGTATAAATAATACAAATAATGCTAATTTTAATTCCGATCTTCCCATCTCTCTCTCTCTCTCCAGAGTCCCCTGTACTATGTGCGTGTGTAGTGCCTGCCCACTGACTCCAACACAAAGGGCTGACAGTACAGTTGTCTCGTTGAATTAAAACTTGTGAAAGTTTTTAATGCAAAAGTTTAGCAGGGAAAGAGAGAGAGTCACGGAGGGAGTTGCTGTTTACTTGCGGGGGGAAAGCATCCTCGCTAATGAGAAGCCACAGTTTATATGCAGTCCTTTCATCTACTCTCTCTTTCTTTCTGGCTACTGACGTACAGGGCTTCAAAAATATCCACGGCTACACTCCTCAACTAAATTTCCTGGCAAAAATGGATTTGCACAACTCGAAATGACTTTGGACTTACGGTGAAAGTTACATTTATAAAACGCCATTTGGAGCTTTTGACAAAATTTTTGTGCTTGAATTTCTAAGAATATTTTCCACAATAGTTTACATACTTTTGCTTAGAACACCCTGTACAACGTCATAAGTATATACAATAATATAAAATGCTCGGACGTTAAGAAAGTGTCCCTTCCACCCCCTCCAACACACCAAAATGAGAGAGCGTGTGTGTACAGTGTGTTTTACAATGTACAGACGAGATGGAGAATTGTCCACGAAACAGTTTTTGCTTTCAGAACAAATTAATTCCTTAATAATTAATCACAAACTGCAATAATTAACCCAGTTTTAGCTTTCCCCTTCTCTTTTCACTTTAACTCTCACTCTCACTTTGAGTCCCCTCACTTCCTCATTCCCTACAGGAAGAAATCCCCCTCGGAGAATGACGAGGAGCAAACATGAAGAAAAGTGAAAGTACAAAGTTGTTTCCTCCGGCCAATGTCAAAGTCAGAGAAAGCAGCAGTCGCATCATAGTTTAAATGCCTTCCTCCATCCTCCCCAGTTAATTTTAATTTTTCACTTTTAATGACCGCTTCTTAAGCAACGGAACAACAGAAGGGAAGGGGGAGATGATAAGAGAAAGTCGGATGAAGAGAGAAACACAAAAAGAGGACAGAGTGACAAAATAAAAAAGATTAACCATAAAAATTGTCACTCACTTTCCTCCCTCTCACTCACACACACACACCACAACTCTCTCTAAGATGATGATGAATGTGATAGTTTACTCTCTTCATCAAGACGGCTTAAAACTAACGACGACAAATGATTAATTGCCGTTGGCCTGCTTGTGGGACTTTCCCCAACTTTTGCATAACCATAACAAGGAGGAGGAGGGGGTACAACAAACTTGGAAACCGGATAGTTAAACTTTGGAAGCGGAGAGACAAGACAGAGATAACCCTACATAATAAATAGGTATTTACTTGATTCACACACACACGTACACGGGCATACAAAGTTGTAATATGAACGAAAAATGTCTGACAAGTTGTGCGTTCCCCCATCTTTAAAAATTTGTGTAATCCTTCTATCACACAGTATTAAAAAGCCTTTTGTTTTTGAGGATCCTCCTCCACCTCGTCCTGCTTTCCCCAATTTAACATTTTTCGGGGAAAACTATTCTAGTGGGTTGCCAATATCTTCAGAAAAATATTGTACCCTGAAATGTAGGGAAGGAGAGTCTTGAAACATTGTGAAGAGGAGGAGAGGCGGAAGTTAATGCTCTCAACTAATTAATTATGATGGGTGGGTGTGGGGTGGATAAATCTTGGTAATTACTTGTTACTTATTCCCGTCCTCTCTCTCTCTCTTCACTGTTTTTAAGTATTAAATTGCTTCATAGTATACTGAGAGAGAAAGAGAGAGTGGGTGTATATGTGTGCTATTATAATATTACATTATCATTTTGCTCTTCCCCCTTGGCTCGTAAAAGAGTTTTGGAAACTTCTTCACATATCAAATGTGTGTTTTTGTATAGTAGAGTTGTTGCTGAAGTAAAGTAAAGTACCGGGTTGGGCATAACCTTTTTCTCCCCCCCCTACAGCTGACCCATGACATGACAGAAAAATTCCACAAATACAGTTTTGTAGAGCCTTCAGTTGTGGATCTAGCCCATATAAGTTCAGGTCGAAAGGTCAAACCATATGGAGCT
>WJFB01003671.1:0-12407 GCA_009870185.1 Pygmarrhopalites habei | reverse complement strand
AAATTAGGAGTGATAGACGAATTTAAAGAATTTCTTATTGAAACAGCATGAAATTTTCCCCTTGACTGTTTGTGTCCATCATCATTTTGATTTTCACGAGTTTGACTCCAAAAGTCTAGATTAAAAAATCCTTCGGATCCGACCCTTCCTGGACACTCTCCTACACAGTCACAGCAAAGATAATTACAGCCTCTACCACAACAGCTGAAGAATGACACGGCGTGATTATTGTCACTGTCCCCGCAATAACATCTTGAGAGGGATGGACATTTGGAGTAGCAGCATGTGGAATTGACCTGGTCACACATCCAGCAACCAATCAAAATCCAAATGATGATGACGATGAAGGATTTTGATACTTGCATCTTTGGATTTCTGCATGTATGGATTTTTTTAAAAACAAACAAACACATTCAAAAGTCAATTTTTTAAAAAATATATGAATATCAAATTTTCCATAAATATGAAATATTTTGCGTAAATAATAAAAGTACCCAAGTGAAACTCTTTGTGTGTAGCAGAACTTGTTCCAGATCCCTGTCTCGACTGTCCAGCTATCAACCTTTCGACTGGAGCCAGGAAAAAGGACAAGTCGCGACAGGTAAATTTTCTGAGAACTTTTTGATCCATTTTTCCTACGAAATAATCTAATTTAAGAATTCTTAAGACCGCCCATGGTCAGACCATTATTTATTTATTTTTATGAAAAACAATTATGTATTTCACAGAGCATGACCCACATAAACAAAGAAATATTTTTTAAAAAAGGCCAAATCATCAATCCTTTGCTGTGTGCATAAAATTACTATACAGGAAAACCCTACATATTATACAGACGTCCTCTTTAGACAATTGTATGCTTAAAAGTCATTCAATTCTCTCTCATTGTGATGACACTATACGACAAAGCAATCCATTTTTTATTGACCACAATTTTTTTATTAGAAACTTCACAACAGTCACAATTTGGACTTCATGTACTGTAGACTTTTCAGTGAAATAAACCACACAAAATTATGGACACGGGTCGACTGTATATCTTGGGCCTATTGTTGGTCCTTACTATTTCCCTGACTGTCGTGTCAGGGTATGTTTATGTATCCTATTCGGATTTGGCAGCCGGTAAGTTATCCAGTTTGGTGAAAACCACAACCATGATGTGAATCTGACTTCATATATATTTTGCTCGAGTGTCTTCAACTGACCTTTGATGTACATGTGTGTGTGTAACTGACATGGCCTTTTCTATCTGGAAGCTGGATTGGCAAAATTGAGTTTAACATTGACATGAAGAATTCTTTGTTATTGTGTCCTCAGGTCAAGGTGCGTACGTAAGTCGGAATGACCGTAACATATGGGGAAGTCAACAAAAGAGGAAAATAAGACCACCTGCATGGGGTAATGTAATTGTATCCTTACTGCTAATTTTGATTGTAAAAAAATTATTCATATTTTTTGATGAAATAGTTTGATAAACTTTTTAGGACCCTACATTCATGAGAATTCTGAATCCGATTCGGACGGTTCCGACTCTTCTGAATGGAACTATCGTCCACAAAGTAGAACAATCAAGAGGAAATTTGTAAGGAAATTGAGAAGAGGAGAAGATGACATTCGAGGTCATTTTAAAATAATATAGCACACTTATAATTACATTGGGAATGTTTTCCCTTAATTTTCTGATTTGTTCTATCATTTACGTTTACAGGGGACAATGACGGTGGAGATTGGGAATTGTACAATTAAAATTACTTTCATGATGAATAATTAAATTTGCAAAATTTGACAGTAGACAGAATACACAAATCTTTGGAGTTGAAGTAAATACATTTTTTTAATTTCAAAAAAAGTTATTAAATAATAAACACTTTATCATTGTGTGTTAATAAAGGCTACATTAATCTGTATATCAGTATATCATATAAATATCATAATTTGTTCAGTACATATCGTATAACTTTTCACGAAAGGATGAAGTCATTGGAATAAAATGAAGAAAGTTTTTGTTCAAAATTGCAGACTCAAAAATTGTATTTAGTAAAAATTGTAATTAGTAAGGTGAAGGAGCGTGTATTTTATTTTTAAAAAATTAAAATATATTTGGTATTACCTCATGGACCTAAAATTCCTAAAATACGGATGCCTTATATTATTATCCTTAGTAAACAATCATTTTATAGTCTTACAAATTATTTAATGGCATTTTCTTTCCCATAAAAACTTTATGGCATAAACAAATTAAAACTTTTTATAACACACACACGCACATTTTCCAGTTGTTTTTTTAAAGCTTTCACACACAAAATCCCTGTCAAAAAAAGTCCAGTTTTCTTTCAAAAAAAATAATATTTTCACAGTTCATCCCTATTATACAAATCCCTTTCATCCTCATCAAACTCATCCAATCCATCCTCTTCCACTTGTGCCTCAATAGCTTGAATAAATTCCATCGTACTTTTTGTACTTGGATGACCCACTCCCAAAGTTTTCTTTTGACTCTTCAACATCTGTCCTAACTTCTCAAGGGCTTGTTTATACTTCCCTAGATCGTACAAACTAAGGGCTATCCCTTCCAAATTAGCTAGTGCTTCAGGATGATCTTTACCTAAAATGCTTGACCTTATTTCCCACGCATTTTCGTACATCCCCAGTGCCTTTGTATACTCATTCTTTGAATAATATTCTAAAGCCATACTATCCATAAGTTGAACCATTTTAAAAAACATTTGTTGTGTGTCTTCATGTTCCATACCCAAATTCTCTTTTCTCCTCTCATAAATGTCAATGTAGAGATCCAAAGCTTTTTCCAAATCATTTTGAAGTTTATAAACTCCAACAATTTTGAGTAGAGGAGTTATAGTGTCTGGATGACCTTTACCCAAAGTTGATTTTCGACTATCATGGATTTCCATCATTAATTTGACAGCCTTTCCAAATTCCTTCCTTATGTAATACACGTCTGAAATATTTTGAAGGGCTTTCAAAGTCTCCTCATGATCTGGCCCCTTTTCTTTCTTCTTGTGTTCATAAATTTGTTTCAATAAATCCAAAGTCCCTTCACTAGTATCGTCCTTGTACCGCAACATTTCTGTCAACTCCTCAATAGCCTCAATTAACTTTGGATGACCTGGGTCCAAATTTTTCTTCTGTGTGTCATACACTTTTCGGGTCAACTCGAGGGCTGCATCATAATTCTCTGTGATCATATGAACCCTTGACATTTCTCCCATTGTTGTCAGAGTGTCTTGATGCTCTTGACCAAAAGTTCTTTTTTGAATATCCAAAATTTCATTTTGAATAGCCAAGAATTTTTCACCTTCCTCCTGATTGTAATAAATATTTGCAATTTTTTTGAGAATTGAGATTGTTTGACTATGATCTGTTGCGCCATAAATTTTTCTAGAGAGGGCCAAGGCTTCATCATAGATCTTGAGTGCTTGGGTCAAACTATTTTGTTCCATCCTGACATGACCCATTCGAAGAAGTGTGGATAAAACGAGTGGATCTTTTTCTCCCAAAATTTCTTGTTGAATTTTGTGAATTGTTTTGAGAAGTCGTAGGGCATTTTGATGGTCTCCTTTTTTGGAATACAGGAGGGCAATACGATTAACAGAGGAAAGTGTCTGAGTATTTGAACTCCCCTTCTTTTTCTTTAAGATTGAATAAACTTTTTTAAATAATAATAAAGCTTCTTCATCCTTCCCTTGTAATGACAGACCAGAAGCTAGACCACTCAAAGCTGACACTGTCTCTTCGTGTTCTTCACCCAATTTGACTTTTCGGATATTGTAAATCTTCTCATAATTCCTGACCCCTTCATCTACATTTGAATGAGACAATTGAAAATCTGCAACCTTCTCCAAAGTTTTCAACGTTTCCGAATGATCTCCACCAAAAATGTTTTGACGACCCTGGAGGACTTGTAAATAAATTTCTTGAGCTTCCTCTGCCTTTCCTTGTCGACTAAGGACGTCTGCTATGTCAAGTCTACTCACTACAGTCTCAGGATGACTAGGACCCAAGAATTTTGACTGGGTTTCCCACACTTGGTTAAAAATCTTGTGTGCGTCTTCATATTTTTCTTGGGCAAAATGGACAGAACCAATTTGTCTCAATGATAGAAGAGCCTCAGGATCATTTGGACCAAGAAGTTTTGTTCGGCCTTCATAAACTTTTTTAAATAATTGTAGAGCTTCTTCATATTCTCCCAATTCCAGTTTCAAAGTTGCTATATTGTACTGAGTACTAAATGACACGGCTGTTTCAGCCCCTCCAGAATTTTTTTGTTGAAGTTTCTGTGCAAATTCATACAACTGAAGAGCGTTTTTAGTGTCACCATTTTTGGCCAAAACTGTTGCCATATTTTGTAAATGGATTAGTGATTCTGGATGTGATTCACCATGGAGCATCTTTTCCATGTCGTAGGCTTCACCAAAGAGGAGTAGAGCATCTTCATTCCGATTCTGATTTATTCGGGCTGAACCCATCAATTGGAGTGTGACTCCTATTTCTACCCGCCCGGATGAGGATGAGAATGACTCTCTTTGAATTTTCAACAATTCTTCATATAATTTGTAAGCTTCATCATAACGTCCTTGACTTGTAAGGATTTTTCCAAGATTTCCAAACATTTTGAGAGTAAATGGATGTCTTGGACTGAATGCAGCGTCTGCTAATTGGTGAATTCTTTTGTGAAATCCCAAAATTATTTCATTTGTCTCGTTCCCAAGGATTTGTCCAGGAATTGGAGAGATGAGAGTAGCTGCCACAATTTCTACAGCATTATGATTGAGACTCAGTTCTGCTGTTTGATTTATGAGAAGAAATATTTGTTTAATTATTATCCATCCTCGGTAACTCTCATAATTTTCTTTCAGTTGGAGACGAAGAGCAAATTTGAGTTTTAATTTGATTAAATCCAGATTAGTTGACACTAATTTGAGAACAGCAGACTCGATCCCATTCAAATACATTTGTTCGGTGAGAGGAGGAAGAGAAGTAATGGCTAATAGTTTGTCCAGTGTCTCAACGAGAGCTTTGATAGTTGGTGGAAATATTTTACCTTTACTCAGGGTAAAATTTTGAATTTGACTGTGGATTTCGTATGGTTCCATCTCCAGATTTTGAAAATCATCTGAGAGTCTCAAAATACTGTATTTTTCCAAAAGGAGAAGACTTTCTGTCACATTTTCATGGGGGATTCCTTGCTGGAGAAGAATGTCATACAATAATTTGACTGGAGTTGTCTGACCACTATTGAGGAGACTCATGTACTGGACAGTTTGGTGAGCCAGGGAAGATTTTCTAGAAATTTTGTCCAGGGTGAGTTGACAAACTATGAGGAGAGGATGAGGAAGAATTGGATTTCCTCTTGTGTGTGTAGCATCCAAAAAATTTTCTGTTTCCTTTTGAAGTAATTCTGTATAATTTTGAAGTGTAAACATTAAATGGTCTTGATTTTCTTGTTTGATGTAGGCAGCAGAAAGTTGAAGGGCTAAAGGAAGATTTCGAAGGGATCGGCCCAATTTTTTCCCTTCCCTTTTATTCTTGACAGAGTCATCCAGGTCGAGTTGATTCAGGAAAAATTCCATACTCTCTTCCTCAGTAAATTCCATGAGGGGCAACAAATGGGATTGCGATAACAAATTAGTTATATTATTCCTACTTGTATGACGTGTGAGGAAAATCATGGAAGGAGCTTTTAAAGGTGGAGGAAGAGAGAGTGGTAAGAAATCTTGGATTATGTTGTAGTCTTCAACATTATCAAGGATAAAAAGATTATTTCCTTGTCGTCCAATATCAAGGTAAATTTCTTGGACAATCTCCTTGATAGTTTTCTCTTGTCCTGATTTGAAGGAAGATAGAGATGAAGGGGATAGAGGAAGGTGGAGCCAACTTGGGGTTGTGAGGGTCAGAAATGAATTTCTGAGTAACATTTGATTTTCTCCATTCAACCATACTATTTTGTCGTAAGAGGATGAGTAAGTCTGGATGTATTTACGAAGGGTTTCTGTTTTCCCTACTCCTTCTCTGCCTTGAATTATTATTTTGATTGGGTCGAAAGTGTCTGGGTCTTGTTGGAGGGAAGCATGGAGAAGTTGGAGAAAGTCTGAACGACCGAAAAATGTTGAGATGGGGTCTTTCAAACTGAAACGGAGTTTTGAGTGTATACCACCACTCCCACCGAAAGCTATGAAGAAAATATTTAAAAGAAGTTTTAAAAATAACATTTACATATTGTGTGTGTGTCAGATTTTTAAAAAATGTTTTATAAAAAGATGGCATATTATGTAATACCTAAGCGTATCCAACAAATCAAACAAATGAAGATGATCAATCTTGTCATTTTGTTCAAAGGTAAGTTACCACAACCAATGTATTCCTTGTATTAAATTGCAAACGCAGTATTTTCTGGAATACCTAAACAATTCATGTTGAATTGTACATTTTAAAATGAATACGTGTGTATAATTTTAAAATTTCAGCATTTGGTACTTACTTTTCTCAGGTATAGGTTTACAAGCATCAAAATTTTCTCCTGTCAAAGTTTTCTATTGCAAACATATTCAGGTACAAATAAAGTTACATTCCCTGCAACATACATACACAAAAGATAATATTATTATTTTACAGTAGAAAAACACAAGCTTCAAAGTGTATTTTGACATGTGTTCTATTCTTTGATTTAGTTTAATTTAAAATCATATAAAATTTTCTGCAAATAACCTTCAGAATTCAGAAAGCTGCCTCTGTCACTCTTTAAGTGAAGTCAACGCAATATCTTCGAATAGTTGGAAATCCTGTAATAAAAACATATTTACAATTATCTTTAGCTATCAAAAAACAATGTCATATTTTATGTAATGAAAAGTTGTGTGTAATTACTTGATTAAGTGTCCGTCTCCTCCTTCTCTAATGTACTTTGACATCCACCTCCTCAACGCCTCATCATTGAAGTGTCTTGAAATCCCACGGCAGACATGCTATGTAAAAAACAGAATTAAATACTAGTTATTTTTCAATTGTCAATTAAAACAAGCATAGTTAATTTAAGCTAGGTCTGCAATAAAGATTTGCAAATTAAAAACCCTTGTCAAACACATGTTTTTTAAAATGCTAATTACAAAGTAAGTACGTAAAATTCCAATGTTTTACAACTGTCAAAATAAACTGGATGTTACGACAGATAAAAGGTCAGAGCACTTAAAACAGACAACTAGTATTAATTGGTAAAAAATGACTCACAATTTCGGAAAAACCTTTGACAACACTTTGACAAATCCCCAAAAAAATAATTCAAACTTCAAAGACTGCAAAGGATATATGAAGCACTAAGATTTTTCTAAAAGAAGGTTTTTCATACAAGATAAAAAATAGTTAAAACACTTTTCACGCTTTCAAGTTAAATAAGAACAATTTTGATTCTCCAATTTATTCTAACCTCTTGATCGAAGTAATCCAATCAATTTATAATTGAATCATTTTAGCAGTTTTTTATGACTTTCTCCGTCGACTTTCTCTTCACACACACACACAACTTTCTCCAAAAACTTAAGAATTATGGAAACGTCTGATTTGTTCGCAATGCATCAATTAGCAGCGACAATTTTCAATGCAAAAAAATCACCTATTAATTTTTTTCGAGAATTTATATAATTTATTTTTTGACGGTAGTGTAAAATATCTTGTTAAAAAAAAGTTGTCCATGAGAAATAATTTTTTGAAGCAGCCCATCTTCAATATAATGCAAAGCTGTAATTAATCCGAAAATTCTGATTCATTGTCTTCTTTTTGAACATGAAGAACATGTTCAAAATTATTTCCTACTACAGTAATTACTACAGGTTTAATTATCTTCTCTCATTTCCCAAAAGGAGTGTATGTGTATGGGTTGTTGGGTGGAGGAGGGAATACAGGTGGTATATTATCCGGCGGTGAATTAAAATTGGAAGGATTGAATCGGCCTGGAGGAGAAGGTGGAAAAACAGGAGGGATTTGGAATGCTGGTCCTGGTTTCCAAATTGATGGTGGTGGTGGTGGTGGAACAGACTTGATCTGGTCATCGATCCAGTCCAAAAAGGCTGTCACTCTCGAGTAAACCCCTGCCATATGTCAGATCATTCAAATTAGCTCAATTTTGCAAAGTACAAAAAAAACATTTTCATTTTTTCAATAAAATGGAATTTAAATAAAGAAAATAGGTACCCGGACTATCCTCCTGAAATTACGTACCAAAAACACCATCAAATTTCATAAATTGTACATAAATCTCAAAATGACTACTATCAGTGCAAATTTTGCACTGCAAAAAAGTGTGTAAAAACTAACGTCCGCGCATTGTACACCCCATGAAACTATCCCGACAATAGTTTGGACACCCGTTTGCTTGTCGATAGAGTACAATGGTCCACCTTCATAAACACCGCACATTTTTAAATGCTGTTTAAAAAATCAAAAAGCAACGCCAACCACCATTTTTTCAGCATGAATATTTTTGACATTAAAAAATACAACAAGAACTCACCACTATCCCCTGAAATTTTAATACAACAAAATTGGTCAGAGTAGACATCAATTTGTGAAAGAATTTTATCCACATTCTTCACAATAAATTCTATTTATAATTTCACTAAGTCTACTATAATTGTGCACCAAGAGTGAAATTTACGAGAAATTTTTATTTACCAGGCTGAAAAGTTTTCAATGAAAACAAAAAATGAAGACTAATTTGTGTACCTTGACACGCATCCTTTCCCCCACCAGGTGACAGAGTGCAAATGTGTTCGGATGTGATCTCATACGTTTCATACTTCGCCTGGCAATCTTCATTCGAGATGATGGGGAGTGGAACAAATTGGAGTGTGTCCGCACCCGAAATTGATTTCTCTTTCAATTTCCCCCAACCAACAACATGGACGTACTCTGAAGAAATTTCAAAAACAATTTTACAAAATTACACACTGTTTTGAATAGGATCATTAACGCTACGCTATGAAGAACTTTAGCTGTACCTTGCGGAACAAAATCTTTGGTTGGCATATTAACGGCCTGAATTTTGTCATTAAATACTATTGGACTTTCCAGGTAGAACAGAGCAATGTCATGTGCGTCCGTGTCCTTACTACAATCAAAAGTAATAAATGTGATTAAAACACTTCCGGCAAGGAGTGGCCCCTTCAAGGGACGATTTTTTAGGGTACACAGCAACAATTAAAAAAGACAAGAGCAGCCCATTCACAATTTACATAAAATTTTAATTTGGTCTCCCATTTTATCTCACTTGTAGTCTTGATGGACAAAAATTTTCTTCACATTGACGTTCTGCTCCGGCCCTTCCTTCTTTGATCTTACGTACTCTCCTGCAGTGATGACTGTCAAAATGAATTAATTTTTAAAAAATTTCTCATTTTACGGTTTTTTGAATAAAAAATTTTATTGAACGAAGGGAAAGTCTCACCAAAATCTTTGGCGTCCTGACTGATGATACAATGGGCAGCTGTAAGGATCCATTCAGGTGCCAAAATTGTACCTCCTAAAATTGTTATTATTATTAGTGGACATTAGCGGGATATTTCAAATTCCTTGTCATTTCCATTGTAGTCAAGAAGGAATTGAAGGGAAAGAATTGTACCGCATTTGGTAGAATTCTTGACATGGACAGCCACAATCGACTTGTAATAATATGGTATAGCATCCTCTCCACCAATGACCCTCGGTTTCCTTGTTCTGTGTGGTTTACCCGGAGCTTCTTCAATGCCCCCTGCACCCCTCCCACCTTTCGTTATTGTTTGACCAGTGGTAGTGATAAAAGGGATTGACGTCGTGGACGACTTCTTCTTACACTTTTTCTTTGCATCCGTCTCCAAAACTGGTCAGCAAAATAATTAGTAATTTAAAACATTGACCCATTTTAATTGGGAAGAAATGATTACATTATAATTTGTATTTTTCCCTTCACACGCACCTAGTAAACAAAGACAGGTTAGTAAAACTAGGATTGTGATCCATCGAAAGTTCATTATGATTTCCCTCCCTTCTTTTGTACGGCGAAGAAAATTATGTCATTTAGCAAACACGAATCTCACTAAACAATTAATTATTGGAGTTGCAAGTCTTATAGCATGGCTGCGAACAGATAGTTATAGACTTGTTCAGTTTGTCCACAGTTTTCACATAGTACAACACACATCGCGGGACATATCCGTCTTCAACTTTGTGACAAGTTGAATTTGTTCAAATCAAAAGTAGTTACAATATTAGTTGAGTGTCATTAAAGTAACTGTCAACAAGAGTACATACAGTGTGTGTGGGTGGTAATTCTGGGAGTCTAAATGGACTGTTTTATTTAGCTTTGTTCACAACTTCCATTTAATATTACACTTGACTTGTCTTCCTCGTGGGTGAAAAATGTTGCAGATTTTTTTGCTCTTGATAAAAATGACATTAGTGTAATTACTAATTACATATGTATAGGGTTCGTTTGGTTCTTACGGGGTTGAGTCGGGTCGAATGACGACCCATATGGCCAATTGGTATAAGATTATGACTAGACCATATTTAAAATTAATATGCTAAAAATCCCCTCCAAAGTTTTTTTTCTCGTCCATGATTAATTAAAGTTTTTCATTCATTGCACAAAATGTGTGTATTAAATTTGAACAAATGACTTCAAAAATAATCTCATTTATTTCCAAAAAAAAAAATCTTTTTGAACATTTTAATTGTCGTCATGAGACCTTAGGTTGTTGTCCATTGCGTGTGGTGTGTGTGTAATAAGGAAGAGGTGTGTGTGTTCAGGCGAAAGTATTTTCTTCCGCGAATTGAATCGAAAAAAGGTACTCAAAAGTTGGTTGTGTCCATTTGTCGATCTTCTCATATCAATAAATTTTTGAAAATCATCCTTTCCCTGGTTTTTGAGTGGCGGCTTTCTTCGCTGGTGCGTTCACTGGCTTTTTTGTTGGGGGCTTTGGTTTTTCATAGAGCCAATAATGGTAGGGTTTGTCTGGATTTGTTATGATCGTGTTTATCCAGTCTATGTACGCGGACACTTTTGTATAAACCCCTACAATTAAAGTAATTTTTTTAGTCATAATCAAGCGCTGTCATTGCATGAATGTGGATGTTGTTCGACAGTGAGTGTAGATTTACCTGGATTCCCTTCCTGTAAAATAGGAAATAAGTTTTTTGTTATTTTTTTCGGATAAATTATGATAATGAAATGATAATTACAATGAAAAAATTCGAAAGGAACTTACAGTTGCACAGTCCACGCCCCATGAGACGATCCCTGCCAAAGTTTGGACTTTGGTCTTCGGGTCAATGGAGTACATTGGTCCCCCTTCAAGGAGTCACACAATAACTAAGCAATATGTAGTTAGTCGTCAACAATACAAAGTAATAATAAGAATAGAGTGCAAAATCGTGACAATCGAGAGAGAGAGAGAGAGAGAGCGAGAAAGGGACGATTTATTCGTCAATGGTACAAACCCAGTCAGGACGTCTACCCCAAAAGTTATGTCTTTTGACATAACTTCATCTCTCAAGTCCCATTTCGTACGATTCACACCTGATACTAGACAGCAAAGTTGAATTTTCTAATGACCCAAGATCATGATGAAATTCTTCAGCAACAATTGACATCCTATTCCTTAGCCAAGTGAGACGACTCATACGATACGACCACAAACTCAGTTTGAATTTTATTGAATTTGTGGAGCTTGAATCACAGTCACAATAACAGTTTAGTTTACTTTTTTATGAATATCCGGGTCTCTAGTACTTTATTTTAGATTTTCAATTTTCAATTTTTTCTTAATGTTGTGAAGTGTATTTTATTTTGTCTTTCAGTGTCAGGCATTAAACACAAAAACTGGAGGTACTCTCAAATTTAGTTTCGAATACCGCTCAAAAAGAACATCCGTAGCCTATTCGTACAATAGCACTCCAGAAGTGGTGGAACCACCTGAATTACCCATTTCGGAAGTGGTCACAGCTGTGATCCGAAATGAACTGGAACCATTATTAAGAGCAGTGGAATCTCTTCCCAAGGCACAACAACCATTATTAGTAAATTTCCAAACATCACACGAAAATTCTTTAAAACTAAATGGGAGTCTTAGTGCAAAATTTTTCAATTTAATCCAAATTCTTCAAATTTGTTCATAGTCTGATGCCTTGTCTCCTGCGAGGAGTATTTCAACTTCAGGTTCTTCACGAATGAAATCCTGCTGTGCTGTTTGCAAGGGAACAGACGCTTCCGTGACAATTGGAAATCAGGCCTACGAATCAATATTGATAAACTGTTCGTCCACAGCATGCAATTACTGGGTAAGTACCCACAATTTCATAACCTTTCCATGTGTCATTTTTTCGAAAGATAAATTATGATTTTTCTATACGCATATTTT
>WJFB01003670.1:0-12413 GCA_009870185.1 Pygmarrhopalites habei | reverse complement strand
ATATGTACATGCTATGTAAAGTGAATGGGACTTTAAAGTCAGGTCAAAATCTCAGCCGTGGGACGGAATGGACCCCTTTTTATTTTTGCATAAGAAAGACAAGACCCTTCTCTGTCTGTCCAAACAATAAAAACAGGCCCATTCCATCCCACGACTGAGATTTTGACCAATGTGAAAATGCACAGGGCTATCCCACCGTGAAGTCTAGCAATTTTCCAATGACAAGTGAAGTGCAAGAAGCCATTTTGACCTCGAGGGTCAACAGGATGTGTCTCTTGTACACTTTAAACCACCTTCTTGTATATTCAGTGATATTTAAATTATAATACTGGTTCCTTACGTAAGGACCACCACCCCTAGACGTTTGTGTACCCGTATCGGAGACTCGATGGAGTGTCGTCTTGATTTCTTTGTACTCCAATTTATTCTTCTACACATTCCAAGGATCAAATAATTCTCTTTTGAACATCTTGTAACTACATATATTTCTCTGATAAAATGTATTTCAACCTTCAGGGTAAAATAGTAGGGTTGCCACTGGGCCACTGGGTCCACCGTGGGTGTTTCCAAAAACATTTTTCCACTGATAATAGCATCATCTTCCTGTCCATCCTTCCGTTTGTAGCTGATCCTGGAGGATGGTCTTTCCACTGGGATTTTCTTGCCCTTTAGTATGATTCTCCGTTTGAGCTGCTCTGGGGTGGGGAGATGACGTTCTAGAGGGAAAATAAAATTCTCAAATTAATTGAATAAAATCGGGTGAAATGGACACATACCGTACTGACTGAGAGGAGCCGTGACGAGCATCTTTCCAAAAACTTCTTGAAATTCTTTTGCCATCACCTGATTTAATTCCAAATCAATCAATAGCGTGAAAGTGAAAGCACAATGTGTCAAACTAATTATGATTCTGAATTACCCTTTGCTGCTTGACACTGCAATGGTTTTCGATACTTAGAATGACGGGATACCTAACAAGAGGGACAACGTAAATAATGACAATGTACTTTTCGAATTTAAAAGTCAACTCTGAAACTTACTCTGATGTAGCAAATGCATGCTCTTTGATTGCCTTAATGACATCGATAAAGTTGATTTTAGTTCTGTATACACACAAAGTAAAAATTAATCAGTGATTGTATGCACAGAGGAGGTCAATTCAAGATTCTTAATGGAGAAAGTACGTGAGAGTTCGGCCGTGATAGACGACTGGTCCATGTGGACCATCCCAACAGTCCTGTAACAAATAAATGAATCATATCATAAGGCATCTTTAGACTCGGGTCAATTTTTTTAGAAAATTAAAAATAGTACCAATTCAATACATCTGCAACCCATTCTTAAACATCGAATGTAGGCTTCAACCTAACAATCCATAAAAGTTTCATCAATCTAAACTCTGGAGAAAGTATTCAATTAAGTTACTTACAGTCGATTCAGAGTTTAGCTGGTCACCAGTCAGGTACCTTTTTTTTGGAAAAACAAAATTCAGTATTCAGAAGAAAGACATATTAGGTATATATAGTGTAAAACATTATTTTTCAAATTAATGCAGTTTTTGTTTCCGTTATTACGTATTGTGAGAAGATGATATCCAATAGTGAGAGAGTGGTCTATTCATATTTTGATGTACTTCACCTTTGACCCATATTTCATTCTTCTTTGAAAAGAGGTAGTCAACTGCCTAAATTAAGATTTAGAATTATTTCTTCATTATCTTTTGGTCGGTAACAAAAAAGCAGAGAGATGAAAAGTGTTTTTTCTTCAACTCACATCTTTTGTAGTGATGTACTGGTCATTGTCAATCCTTTTTTAAATAAATGAATTCATACCTTTACATATACTTTTATGTGTGCAAATATAACTTGAACCATTTTAATGATTACGTTTTAATGTTTTGAAAATTGTAACAAGCACTCCCTTGGTATTTTTCCTTCTGTTCCTGTTCAATGAATAATGCGAAGGCTTCAAGAGAACAGAGGTCAGAGGTTCCAGGAGTTGACAGATTCAAATAGTATGGACCAAATATGTCTGTGTAAATCTGTGAAAACGTATAAGTAGAATACAAAGTATATTTTTGTAAAGTTCAAGCTATGAGGCGTCATTCAGTGGTTTTCAGTGCAATTTATTTTTCACCTGTTGATTGTGGAGAAAGCTCTTCATCACACCAGAGAATTCTGTCAAATTATAACAAGTGGAAGTTAAAACTTGCACAAGAACTTTACAAAATGAACTCTCACCATTGAATTGTAATTTCCCTTCCACGGCGTGTCGAGTAAATATTTCTTGTAAAGTTGGCAAAGGTAACTTGTAACAAATTTCCGTTGTGACAGCCTGGAACTGCTCTAATTTCATGCTTTTTTTCAAAATAAACAAAATTCGCAAATTCTGAATTTGTAAAAATGAAAACAAGTTTTTCAATTTGGGATATCATATCCCGGATATGTGGAAACTCAACTGTTGATTCTTGGAGTATAAATTAAAATATTTGTGTATCCAAGAATCTTGGGGTAGCGTAACGTTTTTTGCAATATTTTCAATGCTCCAACACCAAGTCCTTGCGTCTGTAGCCGAATTAGCTGCGAGAGAGATGGACTTCGAAAAATATACAAAAAATGAATAAATAATGCTTGGTAGATTCAATAAAAAATTATTTTTAAATTGTTGAACTTCGACGCCACATGAAAATCGCAACGCTTCTAGATTCATATTTTAAACAAAAACTACATAGAATCATATGAGTGGCGTTGAAGTTTAACAATTCTTGTAATACGGGAAAGTGACACCCTTTGACCTGTTTAAATAAAAAAAACTGTATACTTAGGTACCTTCAGTCGAAAGTCCCTTCCATAGAAAATCACAAAACATCCAGAATTCTCTAATGCTGTGGCCAACTTGACACTTCGCACTTCCCGAATTTCAGGAATAGAAACTGAAAAAAATTATTTCATGTCATTTCTTGCTGACTGCTGACCATTAAACAATTTTTACTAACTGATCAAGTCGATAGTGTGGCTTCTGGTCCGCCGTATATGAAGTTCAAAGGTTGGTTTAGCCTGTACAATTGTCAATTAGAAATAAATTCACTGGCTGCTCATCATCAGTGAATATGAGTACTGATGAGAAAATTTACTTTGAAAATGCTCTTACATATTCTATGTACACCTCTTCCATCCCAAGCCCACCTTTGACCTTTCTTTTCGTGAAGAAAGAATTCGGAATTTTGAAAAGAGTTGAAGCTGAGTAATACATATATCAATTAGAATGAGTACACCTCAAAATTCATTAAAATTTTATTGTTGTAAGCTTAGATATTTTCATACTCCTCAATCTGTCTAACTGAGCTTCCGGGTCTATATTCCTCCAGTCGCGACAGTCCTCGTCTGCGTCCAATAAAATGTTATCCAGTCACTTTTCTGCTCTCTTTACGTTATGGTACTGTTAACTTTCTTTTTTTAAATAATAAAATAATAACAACCTCTTTCTTCTTCGAATGAAAAATAACGACCACTCCGGCACCCGTTTCGGTTCATCATCGTGTGTCTTTATTCCGGAAGATCTTGGATAACTGTTACTCTCAACTTAAAAACAAATTCACAAAATGTGAATCACACACAATAAGAACCAACATTAGAAAACTTTACATTTGTGACACAAATTCTGTGACTCAGGGGTTTGTAAGCTTAAAGAGGAAGGAAATTCGTGGTTTTCTTTATTTCCTTATATGCTCTCTTCATTCACCGAGGGATATTTTTCCCTACCAGAATTTTTTGTCTATGAACAATGTGTACATTATGAGATGTATAGTGTCTTGACTTTTTCCAGGGAAATCGAATATGAAATGTTCCTCATCACACCAATTTCCAGGAATCCATGGGGGTGAATAAATTATAAATAATATATTTTTGCAAAAAAATAAAGTAGGGATTCATATCTTTTATGGAGTATCATATAATAAATGCACCATGATTTAATAATGGAATAAGCGAAATTAATTATTGATGGAGAGAGATGACAAGAACAAGTGTCGGGGTAAGACGGGAACTTTATTCCTGCAGAATAAAGTTTTGGATTTTTGTGTCAAATCAATTTTATTGCATATTTAATAATAATATCTCGTTGATTTGTTTCATTTCGTTGCACTCCATTCCCTTTCGTTGTGTATTGTTGGTTAGTTTAGTTATGCAAATTCAAGTAAATTGACGAATTATTATTCTCTCTCAACTCATGCTTTTATTCATTCAATCATCATCCCAGTTTTAATTATTGTTATTCATTCTCTCTCTCTCTTTCTCTCTTGGCATCCCGACTTTCTCTCAACTACCATATCTCACCTACTGCTATCAGTCTAATTTAAATTAGTTATTAAATTAAATTATGGAATCAGACAGCATACTACTAAATAATTTACTAAATATTCTACAAGTATTCTCTTTTTTTCTCTTCTTCCCCTCTTTTCTTCTTCTATAACTTTCATACTTCGGTCACTGTAAAATTGAACGTAATTCGTATTTCATCATATTAAATAATCACAATTATTGTGTAAATACACACCAAGCATAATAATAGTAACAATAAACTCGATTAAAAGACAATAAGGTACACTACGTTCACGGATAGGTACACAATAATGTAATAACATTATTATATTTTCTTGCTGTCACATAAACTTTAATTTACACTCTGAAGACTAGCTTGCTGCTGAATGGATGGTATATAAACTAAAAAATTAATCACAAATTTACATTGACTATGACAAAAAAACTCTTTTTTTCAAAAAAAATCCCTGCGAATTCCAGTAATTTGTGATTTAAAGCATTAATTATTATAGGTTTCTACTACATACATAATAGGTAATAAAATCAGTTTTTTAAAAACTCAATTACTATAGATTAAATCGTCGTTAAGTTAGCGTTAACTATGCATCATAGAGAACCCATATGGTTTTTTTTATATATTTCCGTTAATGAGATGCCAAAATTAATCACGATGCGTTGTAACGTTTTATAAATAAGAATTATAGTACATTACGCCTAAATGATGATAGAACTTTGATTTCTGTTGACCTGCATTGCAGGTCCTGCAAACAGAACTATATATACAAGACAAACTCAATCATTATGCTATATGGACAAGAACAAATTATTAATATAAACTTTACGACATATTAATTACCAAAGAGTAGTAATACATGTATCACTACTCCTTGTGAATTACAGTAAACTGTTTACTGTTTACTGTAAACATAAATTATTGACCAAACAAAAGAAAAAATGCAAAATAATACAAGGTTAGAAGTGTAGGCAAGACAAAACTGAAAAATAATGTGTAAATGTACTCTACTGATATAGTAGCTAATAAATTATTATTAATACTTTTTTAATGTACTTATAAATACGATCTCTTCAAAGAATTATTTCTCTCTTTCGGTATTTTAATTCACATTCTTTTATGTTTTTGGTATAGCACCACAAGGAGAAATTTCTACCAAATACACCAGCACTCAAAATCCTTCAACTCTCTCCTTCCTATTCTAATGACTACGAAAAATGTACCAAGACTAATGAACGGAACTCAAATTTCAACAACGAAAAATTCTCATGTCATCATCACAAGGTAAATGAAGTGAAGCCCTAGTATAATGGTTATTTATCACTTCTGTGAATAGGATAGGAAATGAAGATATATGACGGGAGAAATAATGTAATAACACTCTGTTCACATACGAGTACAGTTTGAGAAGCACAAATTCAGTCTACCCGTACAAAAAATACAATTTTTGAAAATATTGGGCACACGCTGGGTCTGGGTCTCTGCATTATTCTTTCTCTCTATAATGTCCACAACTTAAAATTTAAGCCTAGTGGTTTTTTATAATTTAGCATGTACATGGTATGCATCATTGGATAATTGTTGAGGATATAACGATTTAACTCTCTCTGCGCTTGTGTGTGTCTTGTAAAATTTATCAAAGTATTCTCTTAGTATTCTTTCATTCTCTCTCTGGTAATAATTGTAATATTACTTAGTAACATTGCTTGAATCCACCGTTCACTACTACGAAACACTTAATTACTATGTACTGTAGTTACGAATTTGGTAAGCGTAGTTTTTGCTGCTGCTGAAGCTTATTTTCAAGTTTCCGTTGCCGTTATCATTTGTTATTATTCAACAAGAAGCACTACTAACAGGAAAATTTTGTAAATAAATAGCAAGAAGATACTAAGCACTCTGAAAAATTTAAATATAATGTACAATCCAGCAATGAAAATTTGTTAGAAGAGGAGAGGTCAAAATAAATACGAGGTAGTTTAATTTATTATTACGCAACTGACGATGATTTGTGGTGATGATTATTCTGACGAGGACCATAATGTTATCAGTTCAAAATGTTGCACAAATTTCTAAGGTAGAAGTCGGTATTATCAGCAATGATTCAGCTTTAGGGGCGGCACTGATCTATAAGTCTGGAAATCTATTCGGTTTTTCTTCCTGTGAAATAAAAGGAAATATAGTGATCTTTTAGCAGCATTTGCCATCAAGAAATACGTTCATTAGTATATTCTGATATGTATTTACATAATCGGCAGGGATTTGAAAAAATTCGTCGGGAAGATCGTCAGAATTTCGAAACCCAAATTCTTGGAACGTAATCTTAGCTGTTAGTGTGTCACATCAAACATAAAATTAGTATTGCACACTCAAGAATATTATGTATGCAATAAATACCTGTATGTAATAAAAAAAATCCACAATCCTTACCTACAATAGTCGGTAAAATAGGAATTTCTGCAGAAAAAAGTATGGAAAAAAGTTTTAGTCCAACAGTAAAAGTATATACCGTAATATGTATTGCGAATTATTATCCAAAAGCAATGTTAGACAGCTTACCAATTTTTACAGGAAATCCTGGTGGTAGTTTCATTTCGACAAATTCGCGTAATTTCTATTTTTTGAAAGAAAAATTTATATGACAAAAGAATTAGAATTGAATCGAAACAAAAACAGCATTAGAGTCATGAGTCATCAATAAGAACATGAAATTATCAATAAATAAAAATTCTCACTTTTAAATGTTTGAACGGCGTTAGGGATTCTATACACAACAAACAAGGAAACAAAGTTATACCATTATTGCAAAGTGAATCGCTTTTCTGGGTTCGCGACACTGTTAATTTAACATGGTAATTACTTTTCTAGACTTTAGACTTACCCAAAATATTTAATAACATTTCTACAGTCATGGGAAACTCTTGGCTCTGTGATAATAAAATAGTTGTTTTTATAATAATTTTCCTTGAAGTTGAAGTCTTTTTGAAAAAAGTCAAAATTATTATTATTATCTACCATTGCTAGAGTTGCTTTAAAAGCCTTTGAAGAGGATTTGCTTTGGAGCGGACGACTTAGCTGTGGCGGATTTCCAGGAACGCTGTTACAGAGATCCAAACAAAGATTAAATGATATGTCGTAAAATCGTTTAATAAAGTACCTCCTCATAAATCTAAATCCAAAAATTGTTTACACTTACGCGTTTATATATTCTTCCCAAGTCACTATGTAGAGTCAAATCAAATAACAAATGTTTAGGACACATTCAGCAATTATGTAATACATATTTATTTAGATATTTGAAAAATCTTTTACCTTGACATTTTGGAGGAGGTATAAGTGATGGTCGAGGACACGTCTAGGACAAATTATACATTTGCTTACAAAAACTTGGTACAGTTGGACAGTTTATCAGTGAAAGAAAAGGAACCATTTTAAAAAAATCTTACTCCTCCATTAAGATCAAAATTACTCGAACTAGGTTTTGTAAAACTCTCGACCAAAGCTAAAATAATAAGAAGAAATTAGTTTCATCATCATACTTAAATTTAATACACTGATACCCTGTTGGTTAATATTTTAAATTTATTAATAGAAACTTTTAAATACCTTCTTCTGTAATTGCAGATAGGTCGGGGCAAAAAATATCACATTATTATTCGTTCATTGTTAAAATGATGTGATTTATTAAATCTAGCATAAAAAATTTGAATGAGAAATCTTATGTACTGTTCTTCACTAAGTCTTCCTCGGACAGGTGCTCTCTTCTCTTCTGTGACTCGAGAGTGATACCTTGGACGACGTAAACATCTGCATTGAATTGTCCTACAACCTCTTTCCGATCTTCTCGAAAAATCCAACCTGACTGAGACCGTGTGAAGATGACATCCTTTGTAGACATCTGGGCTACAATAATGTCTTGACTCATTAATAAATCTGAAAAATGAACACACACAACAATATTGGAATTATGATACGTTTTCACTCTATACATTTCAAATCAGAACCGTTATCAAAAGTTGGAATCTAAAAATGTAGTAGAGGAAGCCCTAGTAAGCCGTTCAACTTACCTACTTCATCTTCAAATTCTAGCTCAGTTTCCTGCAATACATCAAAATCCAAAAGTGACATACTATGGCGATGTTGGTAATAAAGCTGTCTTTAGTAATCTTATAAAATTTGACTCTTCACGGCATTTACTGCACTATAGTAATGAAAGGGGGAATTCTCAGTGGAACCTTATATCTTTATGATTAAATACCATTTATTTGAGCAATCGAATAATTAAAGTTATTAACCAAAAGAGTTACAAAAACATTATTATTCGTAAATATGCGACGTCTAGGATTACAAATTGTAATTTACAGTACATGTACATAACCATAGCGTATGTAAAGTGTGTGGATTTGTTTACAATGTACTTTTACTAGCGATCAACGAGATACACATATATATAGATTATGTTAAGAAAAAGTCAAGATGGGTCATTATTAAAAATTAGACGTCATGACAAAATAGCGAGTGCTGTACCCAAGACACACCACAATGGGAGAAAAACGTAATATATTTACACGAAAGGGTGTACGTAATTGATATTACAGCAAAATAAGTTAATATGTATTACCAACAATGTGTTGTACTGTAAACAGTATATTATATATATAGAGTACATGAGAAATAAATCAAGAGTACGGTAAAAATATGAATATCATTTCACAAAAATAATACAAAATCAAACTTTTTTTACTTTATATTGTTGAGCAAATCCAACTGATTTCAAGAAAATAGTAAAGTAACCTCTGTTAAGTTTTAGAGCATCAGCGACAGCGCTACGACCGCCTCTCTTTTCTTGTCCACCATTTGTTTTGATTTTGTCTTCTAACAACTTGAGCCCTTGTTCCATATGAGATTTGTCTCCCTTCTTGTGGTGTTGTTGTTGTAGAGGTACTCCAACCGCTTTCAAGTAGGCGGTAAAGTCACTTTTATCTAGTTGTAGAGAATTAGCTATAGCACTCCTATCACCCCTTTTCTCTACACCACCATTTGTTTTAATTTTGTGTTGGAGCATTTTTGCAGCCTGATGGCGAATCCAGAGACCGGATGGAGCTCTAGGTTTGGATTTCCTATACTTTTTCAAATATTCACAAAATTGCGATGGATTCACACCGGCCTTCTTAGCTGCCCAGCCGTCTTCATACTTAGGATTCTCCTCCAGACCCTCATCCAGATATTTCTTGGCCAATTCCAATAATTTGACATTACCTGTAACACACGCACAGAAAGAGTCATAATACATAAATTCAAAAATTGGAAAAATGTTCATTAAAATAAATAGTAGTAGTAATAGTACTGTATGTGATACATACTTTTAGACTTTGTGACAAGGGGGACTGGAGTGAAGTTGACCCTGTAACCCTTCTTCTCATACCATGCTCTCAATTCGACAGCATCAGAATTATCCAAATTTGAATTTCTGTAAGTCAGTGATGAGTCAACTACAGCGTCACTAGATGAATCCTCATCATCAGCCTCCTCCTCCGATGGTGACCAGTCAGAATCCCCGTCATCATCAAATTCATCTTCGACTTCACTCTCAGTGTCTGTATTTGTACTACTACTACTGTCACCACTACTGCTGGACGAGTCTGACTCAGAGTCCCCCTATAAAACAATTGAATAATTTAATTAAATAAATATTGTGTGTATTGACACAACAATGCAGAAACATATAATACAATAATACTTTGCTAATCATACTTGATGATCGCTACACAGCATGGGGCGAGCCATGTGAGTCCTTGTTCGAGTCTCGGGATTCTGTGAAACCGTGATTTTGACAACCGATATTTGATAGAGACCACCAATTGGAGTTCAAAATGACTGAGCTTTTGTGTCCGACAAAGTTAATTTGACCTAGAAGTGAGAATAAATAAAAATTAACATTGTAATTTTATTGAAATCAGATGAATAATATTGTGGAATTATTATACGTACTGATTGACGAGACCGATCCACAAGTTCAATATCACGAGCAATCCATTGTTTCTTGGTCCAAAAATTAAACTTTTTGTAGCACTGGGTGAAATTTGTCACGATACCCCTTAAGTCTGCAGATGCAAACAATATCATACACAATATTAATCATGTAGTCATGATTCAATCAAAATACTTAGCGTGTGTAATAATAGACATACATACCAATGCAACAACTCCTTTCAATTGAAGTGATCTTGTCAAATGGAGTAAAATCAGAAATCAAATTCATTGGGAGACTACCATCATCTTGTAAACGAATGATTTTGGATGAGGAATGTAAATGAATCTCAAAGGGATTTTTCAAGGGATGAAACCGTCGATCAGGCGTCACTACTTCAAAGTTTTCCAATCCATAGACTCCTCTGATCTACATACAAATAAAAGAGTCAAGGGAATTAGCTGATTGAAAATAAAAAAGTTAAATGCATAATAATGTGTGTAATATTATTTACCTTAGTCTTATTGTACATTTCTATTCCCTGTTTTCCAAATCCAGTTATTCTGACTTGTGACAGTGCATTATTGTCGTCAATCCCAACATTACGATTAAACTTCCATCTTCCATTTTGACTTGTGTGTAAGGGAGTCTTAAAAACTGATCTCCAAATAATTGCATCATTCCTGTACACAAAAATCATAAAAATGTAAGTTTGTATATGTATAATAGAGGAAGAGACATGAACATTTAAATATACAAATATTTGTCAAACTGACCTTAGAACCCTTCGACCACCCTTTAACCCCTTCGTCAAGCTTGAGATTCTTTGGATTCTCCCTGCCCCAACACGAGGAACGTAATTTTGACGGGTAAGTAATGAACCCTTGGGTTTCTCTCCACCCCTCAGACGAAGGGCCAAGTGAAGAATAGACCCCTTTTGAATGTTGTAGTCTGAGAGAGTTCGTCCATCATCGAGTTGTTTACCAGCAAAGGTGAGACGTTGTTGATCTGGAGGAATTCCATCCTTGCCTTGGATCTTGTCTTTGACATTTTCAATAGTATCAGAGGGTTCGACTTCAAGTGTGATAGTCTTTCCAGTCAGAGTCTTGACAAAAATTTGCATAACCTGCATAAATAAAAAAACATTCATTAATTTCATTCTTTAGTCGTTTCAAAAATATTGGAATACAATTTGGCTATTCTGATGGAGAACTAAGTAAGGATGAGTTAAATCGAGTCGCCAATTACCTGACAAGGAAGAACAAGTTTTTCTCCATTGTCGTCATTAAAGATACAGTTAAGATCATGTCCAAAACCAGCATTAATTTTCTCAGCAACTTGTTTCATAGTAAGTTTTTTATCTGTAGATACAAAGCAAAGAGAATTTTTTTTATTAATACAACACATTCATAATTCAAGTACACAAAATGAATGTATTTTCTTACCTTTGTCTCGAACTTTCACTCGTAACCACTTCTCCGCGTCACTGGTACCCTATCCGTTACTTTACACATAATTGACACGTCTATTAACATTAAATACAAGGTCAATTTGACCAGAACGACAATCGTGCCTAAGGTCCTTTGTGAGCCTTGAATTTCCCTCCACTTCCCGCTCAGTGAATCAAGGACACCGCTAAAATACGCTTACATAAACAGCATGCTTTTATGACGAAGAATAAATATTAACATATGTATTTCCAATTTTCTGCAAGTTTCAGTCAGGAACCGCTTGTTAACTTATGACCACTACTTTACTACCTATGTTGACAAAAGAAATATTTTTCCAATCAATGTCTCCAATGATTATCACCCGATTCTCTCTCTCTACCTCTCTCCACCAACCCCTGACAGCTCACAACGCAGCTGGCATATAACAATACAACTTAATGATGGGTTATACCTCCACAGCGTTCCAACATTGATAGACTTTTAATCTGTTGTCCATTACGACTAGGGGTGAGTTATTATTATTGCCACCACCAATTTTGTGATGTATATGATGACCATTTGGATGAACTGTTGAACAAAATTTTTGAAAAATTATCAACGCATCCATTCAGCTTGTAACATTTATATAGTTTCAAAGTGAAGAAATGGAATCATTTACT
>WJFB01003669.1:0-12418 GCA_009870185.1 Pygmarrhopalites habei | reverse complement strand
GGGGTGGAAAGTTGGTTTTCCCGCACATGCTTAAGCATAGAGTGGAAAATCAACTTTCCACCCCAGAGAGTAGATTTTACCCGGAGATTCTAAGAGTGTGCGTATGAGCGTCGCATTTTAAAATGTGTGTAAATAATGCCTTAAAAGTAGCAATCCTAGTAACTCCTTTGGCAGCCTCAAGTACATTCTGAGTACACCTAAGCCGAGAATGAGTCAAGTGCCACGAATTTTGTGTGCGAGAACAGTTGACAAAGGGTAAAGCAATCGGTTCTGCGATGGTCAGTTGCCTAAGGGTAGGGACAGAATTAGCCGGATAATTCCACACACACATGCATGCTTGTGGCTAACATAATTTGTTCGTATGGAACCATACGACAAAAAAATCACATGAGCCAAAGTGTATACATATATATATATATATATATAGTAATATAATATTAAAGTAATATAATATTCTCACATCATTATGAGTTCAGGTCGTACTATAGATATAGGACGCACTGGTTTGGGGGTGGGCGTTTATTAGAGACTGGGCGTCTATTAGAGACAATACGGTATTAACAAAATTAAAAATGATTTGTGTGTGCTTGAAAATGTAAGGATTGTTGAGCACATGTGACTATATCAGTGGCATGTATTTCTATACTCCCTACAGTATCTCCTTCTGACATGTAAATGCAATACACACACATGGTTTGAACAGTCTACAACTCTGAACTCATTTGCTGCGTGTTCTTGACCTGTAAATGCATGCTGTCAATCTTGAGTCTTCGTATTAACGTTAAATTGTTGACTGGGACAAGAACAAGACAACACAAATAGAAGTAAAGAGTCGAGACGACTCACGAGTAATGTACCATAATGCAAAATAATAATATTCGTGCATATCAAAATGGAACCTTTTTTTCTCCGTTCAAAAACAAATAATGCACACACACACTCACTCACACTCACGTGTATGCTCACTGTGACAATAATAGTCATAAGAACTCATTCTCATCACCACCAGCGGGGTATTTTGGTGGATTGAACAACAAAATGTAAAATACATGCTTCTTACATGACGATCGTCATGTTTCGAAACATGGAAAACGAGTGAATGCAGTACTTGTAGTTTTTTTCCGGCTTTTAGTTTCATAAAGTGACCATTTTAACACACACACGCAAATGAGAATGAACGGATACAGAGAGTTGTCGTTTTGCTGAATGAGGTATCCAAGCATATAAATGAGTGAATTCACCCGTATTATATTTATGTACGTGTATTTCTATTTCCACTCACCGTACAAACACAGACACAAGTATGGATTTTCATGCAACATTATTTTGTGATGACATGGAAGAGTAGAGAAATTTGTGTATGTGTTGTACAAAATCACGAATGCGTAATATGTCGACATATTTCATATTCCTTGTCTTCTCAACCCATTCCGAATCACAACTGATTTGTCATTGACCAACGGTCATGTCCACAACAAGGTTCTGTATTTAAATAAATACATAATATAATATGAGGAATTTAGGCTTAACGTACCTGGCAGTTGACGGTGGAGGTGATTGGTTGACTTTTGAGGAAATATACTCAATTTTAAAACTCCATAGAAAGAGAGCTCTCTATCTCTCTGAAATAGAGGTTTAAAAATTTGCGATTTTCTCAAGTTTAATTAAGAGTAGAAAGAACAACTCTTGTACGTACTTTTGTCTTCTTCTTCTTCTTTAGAAAGCAGACACACAATGTCCTACACTTGAATGATGATAGTAAAAATGTTGTTTGTGCTTCAGAACTTGTAACAAGAGGGAGAAAAAGTGTCTTTTACACAACTGTGGTAATTGACTTTAACTGTTTGTCCCCTTTCACTGTGTACATACAATATTTTCCTCTCTGTACTTTCTTTCTGGTGAATAATAATTTGATGATATTTTACATTCAAATGTCTTTGAAGAATTTTCTCTTTATAATTTTCACTCGGACTTGGGTTGTTGTTGTTGTTGAGTTTAAACCTGTTCCCCTTGTTGGCAACTTGTAGATTCACATTACAACAACGAAATTGTGTTTGTACACAAATCCTGGTCGTGCCGCTGTGGCTGACTTTGACTCTCTTTGTCATGAGTCATAACATAACGTCTAACGTTAATAGTCCACGGAAGAAATGTGGAGGAGACGAACAAAAAAAGAATCGTACACAATCCACCACAATATTTTTTGTATATACCTTATTTTGTATGAATGGAAGAAAATACATTATAGTCAGACACAAACACTTGTCCAAGAATTGTGTTTCCTCCTACACTCAATCCTAAAGTACTTTTACGGTCCCCCTTCACGACTTCTCCGATGGAGAATCAATGTCACGGAGAGGAGGGGAAGAAATGAATTTTCCGTGTATATGTTTATGTAATGTGTGTGTGTGTTTACCGTAGTCAAATCACAATCTAATCATACACTTATTTGACTTGAGTTACAACACGACGACAATCCAAAAGGTACAACATACTGTCTACACCGTCACAACAACAACTCCACAAATTCCACAATCTCAAAATGACCGAATTACTTAACTGGACGGACGATTATTATTTATTTATTTTTCTTCTTCTATTAATTGTCAGTTTAATTTTGACACTTTGAACAGGGACGAGACACACTCTGTGATTCACTACTCCTTCCACCTCCTCCAATCTACTCTTTTGTTTTTGAGTGATTGATGTGATCTAAATTATCTCGTCAATGTTGTAATCTGATAAAATGACTGATCAAATCACACAAACTTGGATATGGAGGACTTTCCCTGCAACATGAGAATTATTTTTGAATAGAGCAAAATAGATGAACGAGTTCACAAAACGTTGGGAAGATTAGAGACAGGGAGAATTATTGTACAATGTAATAATAATAATATCCGTCATGAAGGAACAGAACAGAATGACTCGAACGGTCTGAGGTGCAGATGAAGACTAGCAAATTCCATGAGAGTTTCTCTCTTCTCTCAACACTACACTACGCACACACACACGCACAGTGAGGGTGGACAGGTAGGGCTGTGCAAGTACATCTTACTAGTTTTACTAGTACGTAGACACGATTGGGGGGTAATGTTACTTTTTTCCATCTCATGTTGTGAGTCAACACGGCTCAAACAAAACCTTCCCATAGCACCGGATACTCACTCAGAGCTCCCTAATTCTAAACTCTGTCCCTATTACATTTTTCATTTTGTGAGTACCAAATAGGAATATTCAGAGTCATGTAAGTACCTACTGACAGTCAAAAAGGGTGGCAAAACTATACATGTAACTGTGTGCTGTAAAATTCACTCATCATCCCACGACCAACATAACAATCGTTGGCGTCTGTGTGAGCTGGTGCACACATTGTAATGTTACCATCATTTGAGTGCACTCTGTACTCACAAAAACTTCACAATCAGTCCCAAGTCCATCCGATTTGAACATGAACGAAAGAATAAATTTGGATTTGGGAGCTTTTTCCACAATATGTAGTAATTATCTGTACATTTTGACGTTGTTAAGCTGTAAATTTACATATATGTATGTAGACAGCGTTCGTTGTTGATGGTGGAGGGGGATTTGATGAAAAAATACCTTTTCGTGTTAGAGGAAGGAGAGGAACATGTCAAGTGTGTTGGGTGACTGTGGGAATTTGTCTGCTTGTTCTCCTCCAAAATTTGCCTTTGGTTGAGTCTCACATTTTGATAGTCACAAGTGGGCCGAAATCTTTTCTGAGCATGAATAATTTCGCTAAATCTTTTTACTTCCTTCATCCTTTTCCTTCCTTCGTTTTTGTCAGTGTGTGTTTGTGTGGAGATGATGTGCATACATATGAGAATCATTTTCCCTCAGCCTATAAGAGAGAGAGGGAGTGTATGTGTGTGAAGGAGGAGGGTAGATTGACATAAGGGGTTGAGTTGATATGTATAAGTTTTTCCCTGTTACTCTTAGATAATCCAATTAAAACGAGATGAGGATGTAGGATGTAATGTACAACTACAAAGTTAGTCCCGATTATATTATGAGAGTGAGAGAGAGGGAGAAAATGTGTGTGTGTGCAGTGTGGACGGACAATGTATGATACAGTGTACATCTCGTAATATATGGAAAGGTAATGTCAATGTCAATGTGAATTGGAATGTAATGTCGTACAGGTATACGCATGGGTACTCTGGAGTGTAGTTCCATTACAATTTGTATTTAAAATATTTGGATTCATTAATTACAGTGCTCGCTTACATTCAAAATTTTGTGTTATTGTGAAGAGTAGAAGAAGAGGTTTCTCGTTGAGCCTTCCTTCCCTTTCCCTTCTAAAAAAATAAAAACATCTTACCTATTTACTTAACTTATTTACTGCATTGGGAGGGATCATATTTTTGTTCACAAGTTGTTAGTACCAGGGAACTTCCACGATGGAAAAAGAAGAGTTGAGTTTGTGTAGTATGGTGGCTTTCCCTGCAGATTCAGACTATGAATGTTTTTGAGTGGATGGGGGGAGGTTTCGTATATTGTTTTTAAGGGAAAAAAGTGAGGAACATCCGTCCTTTTGGAAACGTAAAAAAGGGCAAACCAGTAATTATTATTCTGTACTTTTGTCTCAGGATATTGCATACGAGACCTTTTAGTTGCACTTGACTTACATGTTCTCAACTTGTGATTGAAATGTTGATGGACACTGCACATTTTTTCATATTTAACATAACATCCTTTCCAGTCGACATGGCCGTACTTTTTATTCCCACACATTTTTTGCTGAGATTCTTTTTAGGATTTTTGTTCGCAATTTGATTTCTTATACTATATGTATTGCTATTGTTCATTGTGGGTTCGTGCTGTGCAGTCGTCGTCAGTGTGAACTTTTACTATTCTTTAATTTGATTTAATGGTCATGTGTTTCCCTTAGTGCGAGATGGTAATCTCAACTCCATGTCTGCTCCTTCAAGTTTAATAACAAAGCATTTTTTTGTTCGAAAATGAAATCTAATCAAGTGAAAAACCGGGTTCCGAAGCGAGAATGTTTATAAAATGTCTTTAAAAGATTTTCTATACAAATTATTTAACGTAACTACCTATGTATGGTATGGAGGAGTGACAGGTTTAGTTCCGGTCTTGTTTTTCCCCTTGTAACTTGAAAAAATCCTTAACCTTCTGATGAATTATGAAGGTGGTGAACTAGAAGAAGAAGAAAAACTTTATGCGGTGGCAACTTGAATACTGCGAGTAAACAAAAAAAAAGTAAGGCAATCAGAACTTGAGATGATGAAAATGTGGAAATGGCACTCACAGCTGCCCCAATGCTTTTTACACTTGGGGTTCTTTCTAGTCAATTTGAGCGTCCAAAGTTTAAGGTTAGTGGACTGAAGACTCGAAAGGTTTCAGTTTTTCTGATGATGGAAATTGCTCAGAGTTCAATGATTGAATAAGTTTGCGATTTGGATCTGCCCACAATTGCCAACAAGTACAAAAATGAGTTAAATGTTGGTAGGTCAATCTTGGGTAGAGCAGGATGTCGTTGTTTGTGGATGATCGTTTGGCCTGGTGAAAGTCTCCGTAGGATCATCACAAAACCAACAATCAAATCCTGTGGCCTTCGTCTAAATACATACGCCTAACGTCCGTCATAATTGAAAGGGCTCTTCCAATCATTGGACAATTCTCATGTGGGGTTATAATGACATGTTTGTCGAATTGGAAGGTGGTTTTACTTACATCTTCTCTCAAATTCATTGTTACAGGTCACAACTTAAATAAGTTCCAAAAGGGGTTGATTTTATGGGTGAAACGTTGGACCAGACACAAGTTCCGGCAGGACAAAAAATACCCCTATACTTGTTCGGATTAAATACGACAATGTTATTTATTTATGTAATTTAATACTAATAAAGGTCATCATTGATGACTCATCAATATGCAAGTTTTTGGGGAGACGCGAGATAAACTGGTCCATCATTAATTGTACACGACGATTGTTAATTGGAATGAGAAGTTGTCAATTTAAATGTAGTGCGTATATAACTTATATTTTGGAGTCAGGGTTGTCGTTGCTGGTCAACATTAACAATTATTGAATTTTTTTCATAATTTATTCTATTCTATTTAAGAAGGTATCCTTGAGGGTGGAGCGGAGCTAGTCGTGGATAGTTAGCCCTAAAGGGTCTAGGCTTGATGATTCGGTTTCTCACTCTGTAAAAAATGATTTTTGTTGACATTGTCACCGTGACATAGTGCAGTTATTTTGAAACTGTGGATTACTGTTTGCTGTCCAAGATTTTAGCTGTACCTGGACAAAATTACAATGTGGGGAAGTGGTGGGTCTGGTGGTAATAATGGTCAATGGTCGCAACAACCATTAACCAACTACATGTCTTTTAATCAAGCTAGTTATGTAAACATGGCCCACGATCAAGGTAAAAAATTTGTCATGATTGTATTGTTCTAAATTGTACAATGTCTACTATGTAATTGAATTTTTGTACATATTTACAGTCGATTGGGCTGCATTGGCTCAGCAATGGATTCAAATGAAAGATATTTCCACACATCAGGGTCAACCTCAGGTCAACATGTCGCCGTTTCAGGAACAACGGTTATACTCTACTCCTCCTCCTCCTCCATTTGGCAACCCACCTAGTTTTCATATGGAAAATAACTTAGTCAATCAATCAGGTCAATCTTTTAACTTAAATTCTTGTTGGGAAACAGGTAATTTTGTCTGACTAGGGAAAAAACTGTAGTTAATTTTTGTCAATTTACCTTCAAATTCATGTCCGTCATGTAATTATAGACAACTGGACAGCTCCTCTTCCTCATCAACAACAACATCATCATTCTGTAGTTGATGTTACGAAGGATAATTGGAGTAAACACGATGCGTTTTCTCCTCCAGACTCTCAATACAATGTACGTATACATTTATTTTGTCAACGATTTGACTATAATAATAATAAGTCTATTTGGCATCCAATTCTCTTATTATTTTCAGACAATGTTTCAACACCCACATCAACACCAACAGTCTCAAAATCAACACCCAAATCCTCCGTCTGAAGAGCCTTCTAGTTATTGGAATAGTCCGATATCGAACTCCCAAAACATCAAGTTTCCACCAACAATAAAACATGATTCCTATGAATCATCTCAGCAACAGCAGCATCACCATCATCATCACCAGCATCATGATATGAGACATCAAGAATTGGGTAAAATTGTTTCAGATTCTTCTAGTATTCTTCCACTCATTCATATTGAAGAAATTGTCCATGTAAAGTGATTCAAAATTAGTAGTAGATAATGATTTTTGTTGTTTGTAGATGCTATTCGTAGGAAACAATTGCCTGCATGGATTCGGGAAGGTCTTGAGAAAGTAGAGAGAGAGAAAAGGAAGAAACAAGAAAAAGAGGAACAGGATGCACTAAAGGAGCAAATGAGAGAAGCGAACAAGGCAATGTTATCTGATGAAAAAGTTGTTGCTCCTGCAGTCAGTAAATGGACAGCTTCAGTAGTGCCAATTGACGACGATGAGGGATTTGATGACAAGAAACCTGCAAAGTTGATACAAAACAAAGAGTCTTTGGAAGACCGAGTCAAGGCCTTCTTGATCAACCTAAATAATGAAGAGTAAGTAATACAACATTTTGAGGGATTTCTATTCAATTCTTTATATTTGTAAGGTTCGATATGGAAGTATTTCTATAAGAAAAAAGTAGTAATAAACACTATAAAGGCTCGTCAATAAATACAAAAACAGTAGCCTAATTCAATATTATTGAATTCGTTTGTAAAAACCGTTTTGCATAATAGTTTTTTTTGTTTTTCAGAAACTTGGATCAACTAGTACGTTATTCTCTTTTGTGTCACAACTTGTATCGTGTCATTAATTGTTGGTATTTGAGGATTGTGGATACACAAAAAATTTTTTGGAAAAAAAATTAGTTGTCTAAAATTGGAATTTGCTTTTCTGCATCTTTTTCCATGAAAGATGTTGTGTGTCCGACGCCAGTTGACGAAACTTCTGCTCAATGGGACGAATGAGATGATGAGGCACATTGCTTTTGAGACATTGGAGCGGTACAAACGGAAAGGTTATCACCTTATTAGCTATGCTAATGATTTTTTGTTTATTACATTTTTATATTCAAAAATTTCTATACATCTTTTAGATCTATCTTTATGCATTACATTGAAGCTCGGTATTGTATTTAATGATGATTCGAGAGATGATAATTTGAATAAGATGCGTAATGTGTTAATGTTATCCATGAATAGCATCTGGCTGTATGTATATTTAAATTATAATTTAATTGAAGCGTCACAAGTGAAGAAAAGCAAAACAGCAATTGCTTCGTTGAAAAGTAACCTTGGAGTTTCTGGTGAGTTTTTAAAAATTTTACAATCTCATTTTCATACCCCACTTATTTGCAGTTCACCTTTGTTCATAAGAATTTAGTAAGCATTTCACTCCCTTGTAAATCATGATCATCATCACTTACAATGGTCATGAGTCGGCAAGCTAGAACAACCTACTACTACATACCCACTATAACATGAAACCGCCTGGTATCTCTAATTATCCAAAAAACAGAAGATGTCAACTCATTCAAACTTTTTATAATTTTTTTAAATTTAATATTTTGATTTATGAGCATTCATCATAGTTTCAATTCCTATTTTTTTGTCAATACTATCATAAATTCATCAAATTGTCCAATTGGATATTATTCTGAATCCATTTTGGTCATTCACTTGGACTCACTACATTCCGGCGATTCCCGATTATCGCTGTCCACACACTCACAAACAAAGACTACATTGAATAATATTATAAAAAAACATTTTTTCCAGGACTAACGAGTTATGGTGGATCCGATTCCGAGGAGGAGGTGTCTGAGGAGGACTCTAATCCTGATGCCAATTCAAATGATGACGAGGAGGAGGATGAGAGCTCTGAAGAGGAGATTCGGGTAAGTGTACAAAAATCATCACAGTCAGTGGACGACTATTTATATGAATGACTTTACTACTGTTTAATATCTTTTGTGTACACCGTTTAGATTGAAATGGAAAAGAAGAAACGAAATTTTCAATTAATGTTAATGAGACGCATTTCTGCAAATGGTCAACAACAGCAGGATGACGAAGCTCCAACGACCGCTAACTCAAGTTTAACCGAAATTACGAAAGTAACAGATAGAGAAGTAGTTCCTTCAGGTGACAATAACAGTAAAGTCCGAGACGAAGGTAAAGATAGACTCTTTTGTTTTATGTATGTGTCGATCAACAGTTTAAGGCAAATATAATAGTTTATGTGTTTAATTCGTGATTGCTGCTTCTGTGTAGAAATTCATACCCTGTCTTGAATATGTTTTTTGATTATTGAATGAAACATGTTGCTCTGCTGTTTCTATTGAATTAGTTTCACGCAGATTGTCTATGATGAGCCTATTTATTAGTCTATATGTAGCATTATTTGCATGATAATTTTCTCCTTGATAATTTTTTTTTGCTTCTGATGATGCAATTAAATATTTATAGAGTCATCACGTTCTTCATCGTCATCAAATCATCATAGGACAGGAAGTGTTTCAAATGGGAAAGATGATGATGGCCAGGAATCTGATGACAAACTATATACGACTGGTGTTGGTACTTCGGGGAGACGAAGTTCTCCGTCAAGTTCAAGTTCTCCTCATAAAAATAGGTCTAGGTCTCGGGAGAGACAAAAACACAAGACGAAAAAATCCAGATCACGGTCCGGCTCTCGAAGGAGGTACAGGTCCGAGTCTGAAAAAGAATCTCAGAGATCTCAGTTGAAGTCTCGAGACTCTAGGAAACATTCCAGAAAGTCAAGATCTAAATCAAAGACACGTCGTGACAGTCGTAGGAGACGACAAGGAAGAGACAAACGAAATAAACAATCTAGATCAAGTTCTCGTGATAGGAAAAAATATAAGAAAAGATCAAGATCAAAATCAAAGGAAAGGAGAAAACACAAAAGGTCCAAGTCTAGGTCATCTTCTCGTTCACATGACGCAAAGAAAATAATCAAGTCATCTGAACGGCGGAAAAGATCGAAAAAGTCCAGATCATCCGAAAGACGGGCGAAGAAGTACAGTGTAAAATGAACGTGTATTGTAAGTGGGATAGGGGTCATCACATCATCATTATTACATATTTTTTTGTTTTTTTGTGTGAGTTCTCCACTTCAATTTAAAAAACCTATAACCTATAACGAAATCATGAATACATAATTTATATAAATAAATACAATACAAGATGAAATCGAAGCAAGCAACTTATCAAATTATATTTAATATGCTCATTAATTTCATAAACTGTAGGGTACAGTTCTTATTATGATCATGATCCTCGTTCCTAATGTTTTCGTTAATAGTTCTTTGTACTTTTTATTATACTCGAGAGAACCAGCTTAGTAAATTAAGTGACAATAAAGTAATAAGATGAGAATCTGTGTGTGTGCCAACATGTCCAAATTCTATCATTTACATTCTGATAACTCATTTTTGACCACCCAATGAGGAGGGAGTACCTGAAGAAAATCCTTTTCTCTTGTAAAGTTATTTTTCACGGTACTGTCCAGCTGTGTACAACTGAAGCCATTCTTATTTAAAACTGTTCAACTAAATACATGATAATATTATTAGTTTTAAGCATTTACAAGTTGTGAAATGAAACCACACAATTCATACAAACTAAATATTTACGTAAGCAAAACTGTAGCGTGGCAGAATTGTTATGAAGATCTAAATTAATGGAGGAATTATCCCTCAATTTATTAAAGGCCTGAAACATTTCTGACAATATTTTAGTTGTTTAAGGCATGTCGGAATCCGACAGTCGGATGTGGAATGATACTCACTGATGAATCATCAGTGATGAATTAACTACAAGATACGAACTTTCATAAAAAATATCAACATCGCATACAGTCGTAGACTATTGACATTCCTTGAATAACATCTTATCTTTCATTTACTCTACGGAAAAGAAATATGTTTGGCACATTTCAAACTATAGATATGTATATGTATATATACAAAGTATACCTTGTAAATATACTAGTACCATTTTTATTTATGAATATATTTTGCAGCTTGCTAATTAGTTTAGTGAATTTTCTTGGGAAATTATTCTTCTGAGAGTACTTTAACTGCATAATTAATTAAAAGGATATTATAATATTATTTCATTCTCATATTATGAGGATGAAATATTGTTGTCAACAATTTGTTGACAATGGAATATTCATTTAGTAGTATTTTACTCATTCATGGCCGTTTTTTGCATGGGAAAACTAAAGCAGGGCTATGGTGTTTGTGAGTGGAAAATTTGAGAATTCACTTGGCATAGTGTTTGGTCAATATACTAAGTAGTAAAAATTAAACCCTTTTTAAACTACTTTCATCTGTTTTCAAATTTACTTCGTTTCAAGTTAAAAAACTTTTTTCAAATGAACGACAATAAGGATCCAAAGGAGAATTGGATAAGGTTAAATGTTGGAGGTAAGTGTCCAGTTAGTATTCCGTTGAACAATTATAATGACCAAAACATGTGATTTTGACAAAATCCTCTCCTAGTACTACCTACTATTCTATTAATAAAATTGTGTATGGTTCTGTGTTACAATTAAATGTTGTGTTTGTAGGCCAAGTTTTTCAGACGACTCGAATGACCTTATCTCGTGATCCAACCTCATTTCTTGCAAAATTAATCGAGCAGTCTGTGCATGATTCTTGCAAGGTTCGTCTCAAAAATTAATATTTACGTAATAAAATAATGCATTTAGGTTCAAGTAAATATCTCTTCACAACCAATGTGATTTCATTTTCCCTTCTAAATTTTGATGTGACTGAATTTTGTGTATCTAAATATTGAGAAAACCCCATTGCGTTTGTTTGTTTACCACCCCTTTGTATTACAAAGTTTGTAATGTCAAATCGTACTCGTCTTATCAAGGGTTTGTTGTTAATAATAATATTGTTAAAACGAAAATAGGATGACACCGGAGCATACCTTATTGACCGTGATCCCTCATATTTTTCGACTGGTGAGTTGAACTGTTTTTATTGCAGAGTAAAAAATTGTCTACTTAACGGCTTGGTATCAAATGTTGTATGGGTTTTCGTTCCCAGTTCTCAACTACCTTCGTCACGGCAAGCTTGTCATCAATAAAGATCTAGCTGAAGAAGGTAACGGACATGATGAATACTGTAATCAAGTTGTCTGTTTTAAAGTTGACGTGATACTAAGAACAAGTTGTACATATTTAAATAGTACATAATATGTGTGTTCATGTAGTATTTTTGTGCATTAGAGGAGCTGGGTTGTTTTACAAGAATAGATGATATTTGGAATAATAAATAAGATCATTTAACTTGTTCAGGTGTCCTAG
>WJFB01003668.1:0-12429 GCA_009870185.1 Pygmarrhopalites habei | reverse complement strand
CAGCCACCAACCAAACTGACGAGTGGAATGGGAGCGCGTATATTTGAATCGTTTTCCCCAAACATTTCCCATGGTACACAATCAACTTGTACTGCTTTGACCAGTCTTCCCCCACTACATACCGTGTGCCCTGACCGACGTATTTTTTCAACGTGTGATCTAGTTGGATAGTAGATAATGCTGCTCTACGACCAACCAATTTTGTTGTCCGATTGAAAGAGAAATGTGTGATGGAAATGGCAACCGTTTTTTCTAATGGCATGGACCATTTTCTACTGAATGGAGAAAAGACTCTAGGATCGGTAGCTGTATGATAGTAATAGTCCCAAGGCGTTTGATGGTATTGAGCGTAAGTCTCCCGAAATGAATTTTCACGCCAAAGGATGTTTCGACCATAATTTGTGGCCCTATGAACGACATCCCTCATTGCCTTGTAGCAGGACTCACCTGGTTTGCCATTGTCCTTTTTTCTCGGGTCGCAACGAAATGAATAAATCTGTGAAGTATCCGAATATGGGAATGAGTATGAACAGTAGGAACACATGTAGACACCATTGTAGACCAAAGTCTCCATTGAATGGATGTTATCTTGAGTTATCCAGAATATGGGTCCCCCCCACGTCGTTTGACTCGGACGTAGTGACGATGACGTCAGACTGTCTTGATAGTCGTTTGAAGAATTACTTGTAGAATCCTCATGGACAAAAATAATGGCAGAAGGGTGGAATTTGTTGGATGTCTGTTGGGACGAAAGATTCCTTTGAATAAAATTTTCAGAAATTTGTTCAAAATGACTGTCAACCCTTAACAATTTTGATGTTATTGGAATGGAGGGTAAAAGGATGACGGCAGTGAATCGTTGAATCCATTTTAAATGGGGGAGGATTTTTGTGCGATTTTTTTGTCTATAGGGAAGATCTTCCGTCTTCTGGCCAACATTGAGTTGAGGGAGAAAGAAGATGACTAGTGGTTGTGGATGAAAGGATGTGGATGGGATTAGGGTGAGGGAGGGTGAAGGGTCGTTGTAGTGGAGGATGAGTGTGAATGAAGGGAGAATTTCCTCAGGAGAGGCCAGTCCATTCACGTCCAAATCATTCCATTCGTGTTGGAGGGTCATTGTGGCTAGTACGGGATGGAATGTTGTAATGGAAATGAAGAAAATGTATGATAAAATCAAGTCAAAGGATAACATTGTTTTTGAAGGAATTTAGATTTGCTTTACTGGGGTAGAAAATATATTTTGACCTGTTTTGACCTACTACTACGACGTAATAACTGCGTTGTAGGTCTAAGAAGACGTATCGTGTGTGTGTGTGTCAGTGAATGTGCTTTGCACGAAAGAGATGAAAAAGTACATCATAGTGTATAGTAGCTTTGAATAGAGTTTGAGTTGAGATGAGGATGGAGATTGACGGACAGCTTTTATTACGTAAAGCTTAGTGTGTCTAAAATATCTTGAAATTTGGTGTAATGACACTTGAATTAAAATTCAGTTTCACAAAATACTTTCCACTACACAGAGTAATAATGACAGCTTTCATTTCTACATGTAACTTGTGTAGGATGACGAGTGGGTATTCCAAAGTGTTTTTATCCCTTCAGTTAACGAAGGTGTATGAAAGGGGACAAAATTGTAATTCGTGTCACCCTAACTTCACAGACGAGTGTGTGTCATTTTCTCTTTTGAGAAGTGACAGGCTTGGAGCATTCAATCAATCAATTTTCGCGCTCACTCGTCCACAGTTTGCATCATTATAAAATACAGCTGTCATAACTTTCTAGTGTAGCCATAAGTGACCTCGAACTGACAAGAGTTTTAGAGCGTCCGGATTTTTGGGACACCAAACAAAGTCGACATGGGCATGGACATCAAAGGAGTGAACCCTTGACTGAAGGGCCTGGAGGACTTCCCTGGAAATGAATCTGTCCATCATTCGTACCATAAAGTGTGTCAAGTGATGGACACTTTTTTCCAAGGTCTTCCCTTCTTCAATATGCATTTAGTAAACTCTGAGACCCATTTTGTTCAAACGGAAACCAAATTCGTGTCCCGCACTACAGGCAAATTACACCAGTTTGAATATTACGTGAAGATAATTGGAATAGATGCATTTTCATTTTCTTCTCTGAAGGACACATTTCACTTTATTACAATTATGAGTCTTATTAGATACATCATTGAAAAAATTTGAGAATTTAATTAAATGATAAAATAAGCTTGAACTCCACAAAAGTGGGCCATGGTCTCTAGTGCGAATTTCCATTCCCTGACATTGCATGACAAGACAAGCAATGCAATGCTCATATCAGTGGAAAAAATTATCATATCACAAAATGGTGGTCCAGACGATCGTATGTATTTCTAAGCTATGGTCAATAAAACCCTTCACTTTTTTCCACACACACACACACACATTTATTTGCTGAGATAAAAGGCATGATTACTCATCCTCATCATGTGTTTGGATAAAGTTTGGCTGTGGAGCTAATTTTTTCTCCAAATGGACCGTTCACGGTCCATCCTTCCGATCCATGATCCCTTATCACAAACAATCGAATCGCAAATGTCAATTTTCCCACGACCAGTGAACAGCTGGCGTCGTCAGGCTGTTCGTCAGCCACTATTTATATCTAATCCATTTTAATTCGTCGTATCCATCCCTCTTGTGTGTTTGAATGCTCGTGGTTGTGCCGGTGGTTCACATTTTTGAACACTAAATTAATTACTTACGTTGGTAATTAAAATTTTCTGCACACGAATTTGCACTTAGAAAAGTGATTGCTCAAAATGGGTGCAAAGAGAGCACTGGTGGTCATCACGGACGGGTCAGAGGAGATGGAGGCTGTCATTCCAATTGACCTTCTCAACAGGGCGGGAGTGAGTGTTCAATATGAGTCACAACTGTGGACTGTACATTTTTTTAAAACATTAATTACAAAGTAATTTAAGTGAACTGATTTCCTGAACGTTTTTTAGGTGGAGATTACGGTAGCAGGACTTTTTGACAGCAATCCAATTCGATGTTCCCGCCAAGTAAGACTTGTCCCGGAAGTATCTCTATCGCAAGTGATAAACCAAGAGTTTGACGCTATCCTTTTACCCGGTGGTTTGAGGGGAGCTGCAAATTTTGCTCAGGTATTTACCTCCTAGTTCAATCTTTGAGTGACATTTTTTGGTGCTGAATTCGTAATAATTGTTGTGAGAACATGTTTTTTTTGGTACAGTCTCAAGAACTGAATATAATTTTGAAGAGACATGAGAAGGCAGGGAAAATAATTGGAGCGATCTGTGCTAGTAATAAATTTTTAAATCAATTACCAAATTAATGACTGCTTAGAGCTCACAGTCAATTAATTTTTGCAAAAAATATATTTGCAATGTAGCACCAACTGCTCTGAGACAGCATGGAATAGGATTTGGGAAATCTCTGACCTCTACCCCACTCCGAGAAGTTCGTGACACCATGATGGAGGGAGATTTGTACCATTATCGAGATGAGAGAGTTGTCGTCGATGGTAATTCGCTAATCATTATTATTATTTATTTGAATACAATTTTTTTAAAACAAATGGGAGACGCGGACGAAGAAGGCAACTCTCTCACACACAATAGAGTGTAATTTCTATGACAGATTTCCCTTCTTCGTCCTCATTTCCCAAATGGAGAATGAAAAGACGCCGTACACCATCGGATTTCAGTTAAGCTCGTCGACTCATATTCGATCTCCAGGGATCAAGTAGACTTTGAGTTTGCCTGTATCTTTGGACATCACAACTTGTGTGATTGACAAGATTCATCCCGTGTTGTATCTATGGGTTGCAACTCAAGAAACTGATGGACTCAGAAATGATATTCCATTTTTTGTTTTTACAAAAAAAAATTTTAGTTCCGAGTCGGAATACTTCTGACTGTCATTCCAAATCATTGTTATGACTTGTACTACAAGTCTTGTAGTAATAATATTTCTGTTCTGCGATAATATATTCCAGGTAATGTATTATATATTTACAGGGAATCTGGTTACGAGTCAAGGTCCCGGGACAGCCGTGGAATGGTCCTTGGCCATCGCAGAAATGTTGATTGGAAAGCAAGGGACGGAGGCTGTAGCTAAAAGTATGCTCATTCGCTAAACTCTCAACTCAAAATTCCTCAATCAATTCCTCTTCCTCAATCAATCACTAAGCTCCATCACCGATGCAATGGGTAGGTGGAGCACTGCTCCTAGAGTTGTGTAGAGACTTCAAATTGACATCCATCAGAAACTTTCGTCACGTGTTCCTAGAATTACTCAAAAAAATAGCAAAAAATAAACTTTAATCAAAATAATCATTTGATATTATGTCACTGGAAAAATATGACAGACTCCTGTTTGCTTCTTTTTTAGTTTTTCTTTTGATTTTTTTTCATTTAAAATCGACAATCCGAAGCACTTGTATCATGCACTAACAAAATATGTAATCACCATGCTACTCGTAGTCCTCTTTCTAGATTACATTGTACGATCCAATCTGTGATAATGTGTCAATTTTTTAAGTAACCTTCCCCTCTAACCATGCTCAAAGTATTAATGAACTTAGTCATTATATTGTGTGAAAAGGTTTCACTAAAAACAAAGCAAACGAAGCACACTCTGAATTCGGAACCTGACTCTCTCTCTCTCTCTCTCTGTGATTCGTGTATAGTACATCATTAATTTACCTACATTCGCCTTTAAAAGAGACTTGCTTAGCCAACCATGACGTGGATTAACAGAGTGACCACCCTTTCAAGACTATGGGCTCCTTTCCTGTACAAACCGACCACCTTCCTTCTCAAAGTGGTACAAAAACCATCCTCGTTTCCAAAAAGAATTTCCAGCTTTGGCAAATTTTACCTTGCTTCTGGCATCCCCATTACTGCAATGATGATGGAAATTATTAGGACCGAGGACTCGAGAACTGTTCGTCGTTACCACACTGGTCTGATAGAAGGTCAAACGGAACTCACTGTCGACCTGTACGACTGGCAGGCATTTGAATTTCCCCTTAGTACTTTAGAAAATTCTGGGACCCCACCAGAACCTGGCAGTGTCGTCCGTCGAATTGTCCAGCATATGAACCAAGAAACATTTTCAACACTGACTGTCAATGGTAGGCCATTGAGTACTAACAATGGGTTTGTCAGCGGTCACCTTCAAAGCCAGTCGTATGGCGGTCGTGGGAATGACTCGAATTTGATTCCCATGACACGGTCCCTCAACGCTCTTTACCATAATAGGATGGAACGACTCATCAAAGAAATGCGGAGAACTTTCCCGGAGAGTTCTGCAAATGTTCGAATGGAAGTCCGACTCTACTTTGAACCAATCATGAGTGACTCTGGTGCTCATTTTCTTCATGTAAATAGAATTAGAGTAAACGTCAGCTTGAGCAATGCAACGGAAGAGGAGATGGAAAAATTCGATCAACTCTTCTGTCAGAATGAAGACTACCGAAATCGGACGAGGACTGGCCGGGTCACCATTCAAATGAATAATACTAGCAGAGCTCAAGTTCTAGATATGGAATTCTCCTCGGAGACGACAGACCAGGCAGAGGAGTTTGGTGACGAACTTTGAGAGGGGGATTTATAATTAAGAGTTACATCAATGCTGTAGCTAATTTTTATTCAACGTACATCAGCAGTCATGACGTAATATGTACACAGATTAGAGTGTGAATAAAAGAGCGTGGGTGCAAAATCTTCCAAATTTCATCGCGTTAGTCAAAGCTTCATCCACAAGAAGTGAAGATTTTGTAAACAAAATCTCCGTCATTTTCTTAACAAATCATTGGAAAATCTTTGAAGAATTTCCAGTACGTTCCTAAGCTTTTTAAAAACTTACATCCGCTTTCTGAAATTTTTTCAAAATTTCATCGAGCCGGACTCGGCAGAATGGAAGATTTTTCATCCACGTAAAAAATTGTTACATGATTGCAAAATGTGACATCGAAACTGCATATCGCTGGCCTAAATGCAAAATGACCTAAGTACATTTGACTCTTGACGCAGCATACGCTCTCGTTGTACACTAGCCCTCGCTTTGATACTGCGTCAGGGGCCAACTGCACTTACGTCATTTTACAAGAAGGCCAGCGATATACAATAAACAGGAAATAGTTTTTTTAAAAATGATTTTTAGCCCTCGCTTTGATACTGCGTCAGGGGCCAACTGCACTTACGTCATTTTACAAGAAGGCCAGCGATATACAACAAACAGGAAATAGTTTTTTTAAAAATGATTTGCAGCACAAAATGTGTAAATTTTAACCACGGCGGTAGATCCACTAAACTTTTTTTAAAAACATCTCCGCTAGGGCTCCGTTCGGGACGGGATGGGATTTTTTTTGTCCTGAAAGTTTCGGGACGGGATGAGAATACGTCCCGTCCCGATCTGTCCCGAACGCGCAAAACCGTGAAAAAAACGTTTTTTAAATGATATTTGAACCGTCCCGTCCCGAATCATCCCGAAGATTTCGGGACGAGACGGGATCAGCCAAATCCCGTCCCGTCCCGAACGGAGCCCTAATCTCCGTCAATAACTTCAAAAAAAACATTTCGCGCAACTGCCCTACAAGCAAGGCAGGGGGAGGAATTACAAGAATTTGCAAAAAACCAACAACAATTATTTTTTAAAAAAAGCAATGACAATCAAAAATTCTAGTGTAGATTTCTCCTTGCAAAAAAAGGCGGGTTTTCCCATGCTCTGCTTCTCCGCTGAAAAACTAGATTTGTTTCAGTTTTTCTTGTCAAAAAACATGACCAGCATGACCACCCACACACACACCTTGACAATACTTTCTGTCCGACCTGACTCCCACCAATTCTATTACTTCTACTCTTTCTCTTCTTCCATCTGACGACCCCGAACTCTGCTTAGAAGGATAAAGATGGAGAGACAGACTGACAAGATGTAAATGTAAGCGAGGGATTTGTGTACAGAATTCTGAACAGAAGGCAGTCTCTTCATATTAATATCCGTGATGGCACTCTTCCACACAACTTTCCACAGCCTCTTATCCGACGGCAGTTTATTCCTCCTCATAAAATTCTTCCTCACCATCCCATCCCGCACTTCCATCCAAAAATTATAAATCCCGCCCCCATACAACCCCTTAAATGCTTTCCTTAGAACTCCCAAATTTGGCCTAGTCATTGCAATGACAGTAGAAGAAATCCAAATCTCTCGCCCAAGCAAGAGCAAATGTTTTTGACTCCAAGTTGGAGACACAACTTCGATTGCATTCTTGTCATCCGAGTCGAGGATGAGTGCCGTGTGATCATCCGCCGTCGAATTCGTTACCCAATTATCCAAAATCGTAGTCAAAAATTCCTTCTTGTCACTCCCCTCCCTTTTTGTAACATTTTCAATGTATTTAAAGATACTCAAAGTCCAACGAATATTGGACCTATGATTCACTGAATAATTATTAAATTTGAATCCAAATTCAATCAAGTCTTCCAGGCTGAGCGGGACAGTTCGAACAGAGGGAGAAAGTTGAGTACTCCTCAACTCACACAAGTAAAGTCTTCGAAGAATGAATATAAAATAAATCCAAAATAGGAGTAACCAACGACCTTTGACCTTTGACCCTTTGATGACTGTCCGTGCGAGGAAAGGTCGCATAATAAAATAGAAGGACTTTTTCAACCCAAGTTTGTAACCAAAAGTTTGAAGGAGAAAGAATGAGAAAATTGTCAACAGAAGGAAAAGCCATAGGTAATTTGAAAATGGGCGGGAAATTGATTTTAGTACTGTAGTTCGACCGACAGACGAAGAAGGGTAGAGAATGGTGTAATATTCGTCACGCGTTTTCTCACAATAATCAAAATGTACACGAAGGTCCGGATCGAAACAGTACACACAGCCAAACCAAACAATAGCAATTGATTTACCAAAGGCCGTCGGGGATTGGGCGATAGAGATTGGGATTACAGTGATATTGAGATGAGAAACTAAATCCTGCACCAGTTTAACGTGTGTTCCAAGGAAATTTCCAGACCTCACAATATCCCGCTGACTATTTGGAACGGTTTTCAAAGAAGAATCCAGGATGGCGTACAAATGCCCTCGTGGTACATTTCCCATTTCTTTGTCAACAAATTTTGAAAATTCCCTCGACTCCATAGTGGCCAGTAGACGTATGTCCAACTTGAGATAGGTGGTCATTGTAATGCCCATGTTTTGTATTTGTTGAGCATTGAAAAGGATTGAGAAAACTTTTTGAATTGTCATGAAAATAAAATCCATGTCAATTTGAAATATTTTTTGAGGGGAGAAATTGAAGTAGGCGGGAACAGTGGGATTCAAAAAAGAATTTTTTCGTCTGCGTCTGGTCGGGAATGGGTCATGTGGGTGGAGCAGTATAAGGATTTCATTGTTCAAATTCATGTTCAAAAAATTATCCGTTATAAACCAAGAAATCCGGTCAAGGACTCGAATTGTCGGATTGACAGGGCGGCCAATTAGGATAGAAATGGAGGAGCCATAACTAAATTTCGTGATGATTGAGGAGGAGGAGGAGGAGGAGGAGGAGTTGTAAGTCGGTTTCGTCTCATTATTTGTTTGTAGGGTATGCTCTCGTTTTATATTGTGTAGTTGGATTTTTACAGAGAGGTGGAGTAAAGTTGACTGGATTTGGGCAGAGATTGTTCCAGCGTCTAACAAATGTTGTCGTTTGAATGTTTGGATAGAAAGTTTGGAATGGTGGAGGAGTCCGAGGAAGTGGGATAGAGTTAAATCATTTTGATTGGCTGGAGAGGCAAGGAGGGGAAGAGGAGGATACGAGTCACGAAGTCTTGGATAGGATTGGACGAGATGAAGAAAGATTGAGAAAAGGGAAAATGTTACTAGAATTCTTTTTACTTCCATTGCAAAAGGGGAATAGAAAATGTTGTTTTTTTAGAAAAAAACTCCCGCAATTTACTACCGAATAAGTCGTCGAAAAAATCAGTTTGAAATTATGCACAACGACGTTAGCTTGGGGATAGCGACGATTTAAATTACACAATGAAAAGTTTACAACAAGAGAAAGAGAAAGAGAGAGCGACAAATTTTGGTTCAATAACACACACACAAAATGTGTAAATAAGTTTTTGCATACTGACAATAATTTGAATGACACAATAAAAATATTTGTGACAAGGGAGATAAAGTATTTGGCCTTTTATTCTAGCAGGACAAAATTTCCAAGAAGAAGCGTCGTAGAAGTCAGTGAATAATATTTAGTTGTTCCAGTTTGACGTGTTCAAAGGACAAGTAGGGACACGATATGAGAAAGAGAGTGGCGTTGTAATTTGATCACTTAGCTGTCACCAAGCAAGTATTCTTTGACACGGCTACTAAAAGATTTATTACGGGAATGTCATGATAAAAAAATTTCAGGGATATCGGACGAGTTAATGGTGCGAATTGTGCCATTTCTGGAAAGCTTGAAATCTTCAGGCTGAAGAGTCGCAAGTCTGAAGATTCTTTCGGTGAGGAAGGGATACCAAACGAACTTAAGGTGACCTGTAACGGTGTCAGGTCACGTTAACACTTATCCAGGGATTTTGACGAGTAAGGAACTAAAATTTTTTGCTCCTAAAAGTCAATAACATTCGCCTCACTTTCCCATTTGAGCAATCCTCAAACAACAATAATTTCCATGGTAACACATCCCTCTTCCTGTTTAACAATGAAAACGAATACAAGTATACAAGTGTCATCTGTCTCAACCATTCGATCTGGACCACCTCCCAATTTCAAATTGGCCCAACTTTGGAGCATCTCTCAACTACTAATCGGCCCGGTTTGGACTATCTCCCAATTTTTAATTGACCCGAATCTGGACTTCCTCCCAATTCTCAATTGGCCCTGATTAGGACTACGTCTCAATTAATTCTTGGCCCGGATCTGGACACCTCTTCATTTTTGATTGACCCGATTTTGGATTTATTCCCAATTTTTAATTGGCCCTAGCTGTGATGGAGCAGACAAGTATGGAGTTTTTTCTGGATAAGGCTACCTTGTCCACTCGGAGAGAAGAATTCGGAATTCATCATTTAAATTTTAAAGTGAATTTATCATAATATGAATTTATCATAATATAATATTATCATATTCAATGATCTAAAAATATTATTATCTTAGTCTGTAAAAGTGTTCGTGGGTGGTAATAGTGTCTAAAAAACCCGATTTATAGTCATAACAGTATCAGTGGTTAACACTGGTTTTCAACTGGGACTCGTCTATTAGAGAAGAGAACTCTAATAGGCACTAGAGAAGGTTGCTCTAGTGACCAGTACCGTACTGCACAGAAATAATCAGACAACTTTGGGTAATCAACACTATAGTGAAAATTTTCGGGTTGTCTAGATTATATATTCTGTGACGCACAGAGCCGTACTGGATTACCACGCCACTGGGATTCGAACCGGAAGCCATTCTTCCCTGCAAGCAGGCCGACGCTCTACCGATCAACCACAGTGGTGTGGTTTTGATAAGTCATGGGTCCCATGATGGTTGTACTGAAGGTCTCTTTGAGACCGTTCCCAATTTTTCAATACTATAATCAAGTCTACAATACAATACACTATTGAATACAGTACAATTTCAGAAATATATTTTTCATCAATTTCAGTATGTTTTTGATGACGCAAATATATTAATGTTGAGTCAGAAAAGGTAGATCGGACTCGGAAGAATTTACACGCACAAAAGAACAATATCGTGACCATTTGATTGTCAAATATAAATTGAGAGTTTCAATAACTTGGCATTTCATGACATGAATGAAAAATCTTTCGACAAGATTGATAAACTAATGGACACGTCAAGAAATGGTTTCCATTTTTATGTGACTAAAAATTCTGTCTGCAAAACATAGAGACCTCTAGCAGACAAAAAATATCTCTTCACCTCCTGCTTCCCATATACTTGAAAGAATTTTGAGAGATGCTGAATGTACCCCTAATCATTAGGGCCTAATGTATACGTTTTCAATTCAATTCAATTCAAAACTTTCTTAAAGTGGCATTTATACCTTTTCAGGTAACAACATTAGTTAACTGATCACTGAAAGGTGTCACACATTAAACATAATAAGAAGCTAAACTAGTTCGTAGGTTATAAGTAAAAGTAAACACAATGTAAAATCATTGAACCGTTTGTCGAGTAAGTAATCGTTGAAATAATGTTTAAATTTTGCAAGCGATTAATTGTATTCCACAATAAACTATAGCGATAAAATGGAGAGATGGCATTTTGGAATTATATTTTGTGATTGATCTTTGGACTTTAGATGTGGGAACAAATTTATATTGATGAGATATTTCTGGATACCTTGAATGGAATGATTTAAAAGCAAAAAGAGTATTATAGTACATGACTTTTTCACTCACTGATAAAAGATTGCAAAAGCACCCAAGGTTCCATGTAATTAACTTTTGGAGATTGGTGACATTCTCCTTATTCTGATTTTGTTGGATTTTTTCCGTACTTGAGATCTTTTGAAAAGTTTAGGATAAAAGTATGCGCCAAGATGTGTGTTAATTTTGGATTGTGATTATTTTGTTTGTGTAGGTGAAATGGCACTCCACTGGGAGGCAGTAATCAATGTGAGATAAAACAGAAGAATCAATGTAATGAAGCTGCTGGGATTAACGTATCATTGTTTAACCATAAGCAGGGCACCTATGGAGGTTGAAACTTTAGTGGATACGTAATCAAAATGGGGGGAAAATGAAAGCGTTGAGTCTACAATCATACCTAAGTATTTAAATTCATTAACGTGTGTAATGGTGTGTGATCTGTAAGAAAAAAAGGGTATATCTTTTATTTTCTTTTGCTGTTTTTGGATACTCATGAATTTAGTTTTTGAAAAATTAATATATAGGTCCTTACGGTCGCACCAATTATCAAGGTTAGTCAGAATAAGCTTTAGTTTTCAACGATTACAGACATCAAATACATATTTAATATTTATAGCGCCAAGTAATGTATTGGCAAGGCAATTTTGATAACGTCATTGTAAAATAGGAAAAGCTAAAAGTAAAGCAGACAAAATACCACCCTGCGGGGATCCCTTGAGCACCTTGCATAGCCTTGAAAAAATTCCGTCAACAAATTCGTAAAAACAACTTCGCGACTACTCTCTCCACAAACCAGGAGAAAGAATGAGCTTAGTCTCCATTGAAACTGCCCATGCTGTCCTAGATTTTAAAACCTCTCTGCTCGCTGATTTGGAACCAAATGGTCGCACCAACCGAAAATTGTTGGGTTTCTTCTTGGTGAATTCATTTACTCTCTCACTTTTCCTTCTCTTCTTCCATCTGACGACCCCGAACTCTGCTAGAAGGATAAAGATGGAGAGACAGACTGACAAGATGTAAATGTAAGCGAGGGATTTGTGTACAGAATTCTGAACAGA
>WJFB01003667.1:0-12431 GCA_009870185.1 Pygmarrhopalites habei | reverse complement strand
GTGAAAAGGCATGCGGCAACCTACAGGGTTAGAAATGATAACTTTTAATCGATTACTAGTAGGCTTGTAGTCACTGAAAAATCATGAAAGTTACTGACCATCGAGCTAGCACGCTGCTGTCCTCGAAAACAAAATTTAGGGTAAGTTTCAATCAGGGTCAAAAATGTCAGACCGAATGATAAAACGGGGAGGCGTAATTCAGCTGCATTTAGCTGGCAAGTCCAACCACGAGATATTCAAGTTGTTGAAAAACACAGGAGTGAGTCCCCCATACATCCTACAGACAATAAAGCGGTTCCAGGAGTCCAGGAGCTTGAATAACCGCAAGAGAAAACCTCGGGAAAAAATTATACGGACTCCTACCTTCTTTCAAAAGCTTAAAGCCCGAATTCAGAGGAATCTCGTCCGCACTCAAGTCAAACTAGCCAGGGACCTTTCTACATCTCCCAAGACCCTCCGAAAATGCCTAAAAAGGGACCTGAAGGTCAAATCTCTCAAGAAATACAAGTGCCATTTTTTAAATGCTGACCAAAAGTTAAAGAAAGTCAAAATATGCAAAGCTCTACTTGAGGTGTACGATGAGAAAAATGCTGAAAACTTATTCTCCGATGAAAAAATATTTACAATTGAGCAAATTCTCAAAATGACAGGGTGATTGCGAAAAACTCCAAATCAATTAATCCTGCCTATAGAAGAGTTATCCGACGTCACCATCCTGCCCAGGTCATGGGCAGTTCATCATGCCCAGTTTTCCTAGCCGTCTCTTATAAAGGGGTATCTGACCTCAAATTTGTGCCCCAGGGAGTCAAGGTCAGCTCAAAAATTATATTGAGGAAATTTTAGAGAAGGTCATCCAACCCTTCAACACGACCACCTTCAAAGGAACGCATTGGAGCTTCCAACAAGATTCAGCACCAGCTCATAAGGCAAATGTCACACAAAACTGGCTGGAGCAGAATGTTCCAGACTTCATTTCAAGAGATGAGTGGCCACCCTCCTCCCCTGACCTCAACCCTCTGGACTACTTTGTATGGAGCCGTTTGGAGTCAATGGCCTGTGCTACTCCCCATAAAAATTTGGACTCTCTAAGAAAATCACTGGAGAAATGCTGGGCCTCTTTCCCCCAAACCGAAGTTCGTACTGCCATCCGAGGTTGGAGGTCAAGGCTCCAGGCTTGTATCGACGCCGGCGGCGATTATTTTGATAATCAAATTTAGTTTTTGAATTTTGATGTATTACGTTGTGTTCATACAAGTTTTTGATTGCCGAGATTAAAAAGTGTCTGAGATATACACTAGTATTTTTATAAAAGTTATCATCCCTAACCCTGTAAGTGTACTACGTGTGCATTGGACTTGTATGTAAGGCTGTAAGTCACTTCTGATAATTAAATTAAATTTGTGCGGAACTTTGTTTCCATAGTCTATGCCTGTATCTCTGTTTTCCATCTCATCATAGGGGCTGAGTATGTGTTGACCATGGCCTGTAATTTAGCCCACGAGGGAGTGAGGATGTGTGAATGCTCGAATCCTATCTTTATACATGTCGTGTCGCTTTTCCACCGTGTCGATAGGTATACGCTGAGCTGTCATGATGAGTCATTTTTAAAAAATCAAATGGGCATCCGAGTCAACTAAAAGACTACCAGGGAAAAAGCCCAGACACACACACAATTCAAAAGAACCAAAGTAAATAGACTTTTTTTAACATCCAGCCCTGTCGGCTGACAGGCCATCGCTCCGGCTTGACTGACCAGTTAAGCAGCCCAGTCTAAGTTGGATGGGTGACCGGGCTGGAGAATCCAAACTTGGCTCTGTGACAGTACGGTGTTTGGTTGCCTCTGGAATTGAGACTAGAATGAAGGAAATGCTGTGGCTGTAGAAGTTGAAGTGGATGTGGGATAGAGCATTGTGTGTTGTCACTTTACTATGGTTGGTGGCTCATTACCATAAGTCTGGCCAGTCAGTTAGTTCGTGTACGTCTCATATGCATGATAGCTGATTGTGCTCAGCCGGAATGGCCTGTGAAGCTAACAAGTAAGTATGTTCTGTAGTGGACGCTCCAATCTCGACTACACACACCGGTCACATGCAAACTAACCACACGAAACAGATACTCCAGACTATGCATTCCCTTCACGCAACATGACTCAATATCTGGAGAAGGTATGGGGAGCTAATAATAAGCTGCTGCAATAAGACTACTATAGGCTTGAGCGGCTCACTGAGAATCAGTAACACTCAGCATACCCCGATATACAAGGCTAGTACAAATAGACTTTCCATGGAGTTCAATGCAAAGAAAATCTTTGAATCTTTTCCTCTGTGTCAATTTCTCTCATCGTATTTGTGTGCCTGTCTCTATTCCTCTTCCTCTGTTAGTCAAAAAGGAAAGCCGTTTGTGGGATGTGGAAAACCATTCCATAAATTTACTCAAATAGATTCAATCGCAATAAAATGTGGAGGAAAACAAAAAAGAGGGAATAAAGAACTTTATGACCTTTTCTCCGTCCACACTCTTTCCTTACACACTCACACAGACAGACAGCCACACACATGGAGAGCCATGAATGGGGAAACAAGAGTGAAAAGATTCACCATGAATCAAATACAGCACTTGACTTCACCTCAAACATCTTGTGTGCGTGCGTGTGAATGTGACTGTGGGTGTGTGTGTGTACAGTATATATCCATTCTAAAGTGAAGTAATGGAATCAAGGACTGTGCTCGTCACGAAAAACAGTTTCAACTAAAGTTACAAGTGGTGTAACTATAATGGTACTTTCACCCTCTCTCTCTGTCTCCTCCCTACACACACGTCTTATATATTCTCCATTTTGTGGACACTGTAAAATTGAGGAAGAGGCACACACACACACACTCACCATCATTTTGTCTCTCCCCAGCGGGGTCCTTTCCATCACTTTGAAAAATCTTACTCAGCTTACTCGTCTCTTCCCCTCCTTTTCTCCCAATTTTTACAGATTCACATCTCTGTGTACACACACACAAACTCACTCAGGGAGCTCAGGTGGGCGCAGTGCACCATATACAAGTTCTCCACACAACAAACACATACCACCTCTTCCTTCTCCCTCTCCCCTCCTATTTCCAGTCTGCTGCAACCATTTTCCTGGTGTAACGACAAAAAACAAGGGAATAGACTCAAGGCAAACAGAATCAATGTCTTTTCAGGTCTGCACATACAAGTATTATAGTCATGTATCTCAGAGATAAAGAAAAAAACAGGGAGAAAGACACTGAAAGATTTTGGCAGAGTCAATTCCAGGTGACGTCTGCTCTCTTTGTTTAGAACAAAAAATAGAATTTTCAAACAACTCGCAGAAAAAGAATTGAGGAGGAGCAGCAGCAAAAGCAGCAGCCGTCTCCACGTCATCTGTTCATTTTATAGTCTTTTTCAATTCTGTTCATTCTTTTTCTGCCCGCGGTGTAAACGGAGAGCAAGAGTGAGAGGCAGGGAGGGACCCGGGGAAAAACCAGGACCATATACATGTTGGCAATAGATGGGAGATAAAAAAGACAATAGACAAATCCATGTTCTTCCTCCTCCTCTTTCTCTTCCTCTGCCGCCTCTCAAGGAAAACCTTCTTGTGTACAAATGTCTTGGAATTATTTTAATGCATCAGGACTCCCATCTTCTCCCTATCCTGTTCATCTCTTCCCCTCCCATCCATATTTATTCCGAGTCAAGCACACACAGCAGTAGCAAAGGTCAACAGTCAATACTATTGGCACTGTCCTATTACGTGTATGTGTGTCCTCTGTGCTCCAGTGTCAGTGGGTGTGTGTGCACTTCGATGACATTGCACAACGTCCATGTACGTAATTTGCGAATAAATTATCCAAAAAATACAATGTGTACTCAATTGTCCGGATCGACCCTCCTCTCTTCTTCCTTCTTTCTCTTGTCGAGACGTTGTCGAGTCCCAATCTAAATCGTCTTTGGCTACAATCCCAGATTTTGGACAATTTTTGTGTTTGCGTATGTGCACTTTTCGTAGCCCTTCCACTGCAAGTGGTGTAAGTTTTTTTCACAATTTGTTCGATTCTTTGTCCACGCTGGGCTGTCTTCTTGTTCTCTGTTGTTATCATGACTTTAGGAAGTCACAAGGAAAATCTGGATTTCGAAAATCAGATACTGGACCAGTGGATTTTCGAAAAATACGCCACATATTTAAAATATCAATGGTTGTACAACTTCTTCCCCGCCATGCATTGAGTGTGTGTGCGTGTCGAGGAGAGAGCTTCGAGTTTATGCTCTAATAACACTACTTCCCTTGTCAATTGGACTGGAAAATCAAAGAAGATGGAAGATATCACCCCTCCCCCCGCTTTCACCGAAATACGGTTTGTATGTGGAGGTGGAGATTGGAGGATAGGGCAAAAGAGCAAATTCAAAAGATAAGGAGAAAGTTGCTGTAATTTGTAGTTTGTAAACATCTTTGTCGGCACATTTGGGAGCAACGGCTACAATGATTGGTCTTTTCACCCTCTATCCTCCTCCGATGAGAGGGAGAAGGGAAGTGTTGAAAAGTCTTTCATCACTTTCCCCATAAAGGTAGAGGGGAGGGGTAGAGGGCTATGAAGAAGAGGAAAAGAATTTTCACATGCTTTTGCATGAATGCTCATTTTAAAGGTTCATCCCAACTCAACCCAAAGGGATCAAAGAGAGTGTCAAAGGCGGGCAAGCTTATTAAATCTCTCTTCATCTCTCTCCCTCTGTAAATATTGAAGAGGAAAAAAGAGAGACAGTTTTTGTGCAAACTAATTTTTGTCTCATCTCCCTCCATGTATTACTTTCCCTTTCATGATACACCTTACAACTGTCATATATTGAAGGAGGAGAAACCGTTCAGAAATTATTCAAAATGAACTAATGTCTCACCAAAAAGGGCTTTTTCTTCTTCCTGATTTTAATCCCGTCTATTTTTTCTTCGTGTGTGTAGTCTACAAAGTGGAGAAATTTTTTGTTGAAAAATCGTGAAATAAATAGTAATAAATCCATTCATTAGTGCCTCTTGACTGGAGACTGAGTTGATGTGTGGGTCATGAAAGTCTGAGGAAGTGAGAGAGAAAAGGAGGGGAAAACTCAATCCTCGTAACAATTAAGTCTATTCATTTTATTATTTTATCTTAAATCAATGAACTTTCTCCCTCTCTGAGGGCTGCCAAGGAGCCAAAGCTGAGACAAGCAACAGTAGCAGAGAAACAGGGAGTGAAAGGGTAGATTTTTGTTTATGAGGAAATACCTGCGTCATTCTGTACAAATTTATTGAGGGCTTGTCTTCCCAATTTTTCCAAATCTAGTTCCCTCATTCCCTTTATCCTATTCATTCCCTGATTTATTTGAAGATTCCACTCCCGTGGAACAAACCCTTACAGCCTCATCCATGTAATCAGCCACAGTCATGTCTTAGCCCACCCTTCCTCTGTCACAGGAGTTCTGTTTCTGAACCCTATCCCGGTTATCCGAAAGAAAGCAGAGAGAGAAAGAGTGAGGGTGGGAAAGTCAATAAATTTCTCAGATTCAGCCTGATGATAAATTCAAAGCGCAAAGCTCGCATACGGACTGAATCATGACGAAAATGTTATTTTAATGTCCTTTTCTACAAATTGCATCAAATTTTCAACCTTCCAGCCCCATTTCCTCCTCCTTCAATTTTTTTCCCAACACAGTTTTCCTAGTTATTTTCTCTACCACCAAAAAATGGCCATTTTCTTTCTCTTTTCCTTTATCCTCCGACAAACTGTACTCTCTAGTAAACCATGTGGTGACATTCAAGGATGAAGGATATAAGCGGAGGGCAGATAGGTAAAGATAGAGAGGAGGGGAGTCGTCTCAACTTTCGGTCGTGTTGGGTGTCAATAGGATCGGAAACGGGCCACAAGAATGTTGCAACACTAGTAGAAGGAAAAGGAGGTAGGAAAAAGGGAGGGAGAGGGGTTGGTAACATTCGCGTTGCAACTGGTGCATGTCAGGGTCTATTCTAGACGCACAGAGAATAGAGAGAGATGGATTAACGTAGATATTTCAAGCGGACGAAGACGGAGGAGGAAGCCAAAGAGAGATTTCTACAAGAAAAAGAAAAGGAGAGAGAAGCAAAACATGGATGACTTGATGCATAGTTTATAGAAGCAATTCTCTTTCCTCTTGAATAGCATTCAATAGGGAAGAGGAGAGACGAAGAGAGAGAGGGAGAGACAATAAACCAAGAACATCAACGACCCTTATATCCATCTTCAAAATGGTCTCTCTCTCTCTCTCTCTTTGTGTATGTATACATGTACATGTATATGTAACAATGGACAATTGGTCTCTTCAAACCCTGTGGTTAGACACGTTTATATGCCCTGTAGTATGTGATGGTTATAAAGATGTCCATATGTTGGGGACTAATAAAAAGGGTTGATTCTGCTCGACATGGTGGTCCTAAATCCAATTCTAGTCTCCAACAAATTTTTGAACCCTTTCTCCACCCTCACCTCCCTTCCACATATTTTTTGCTCATCAATTCATGTGCATTTGCGGGGAGATTGGCCTTATTACTCAGAGCTGAGCTGAGCTCAGCTGAGATACAAGCTGAACCTCTTCTTTTTGTGCTACGCTCACCTCGACCCCGACTTTCCCCGATTTTTCCTCCCTTGTACAAAATATCTGAGTGGAATACCAATGAAAGGGAACATATTATTTCTTTAGTGTTGATCTCTACCCTCCTCGATCCTTTATGCTGTGTATGTATACTACAAACTATGTACAGAAAAGAGAGAAAGCGGAGAAAGGGGTATGTGTTTGTAAGGATGTATGGGACCAATCCCAATTGTGTAATATCATTGAGTTTGATTAAGGTGGAAAATTTCAGCCTTTTATCTTGACAAAATGTTCATTAGTTGGTGTGCAATGCTGCCTCCTCGTGTGTATGTGTGCGTGTGGTTGTGTGTCTGAGTGTTTGTGCAAGATGTACAAGACCAGACAAATTCTTTGGAGAGAGGAGAAAGCACAAATTTTTTGGGATAAAGCGGAGTCAGCAAAAAATAAAAGGAGTAGGAGGAGGGAAACTTGGAGAAAATTGAGCGTGGATTTTTTGTATTTTGAAAAAATGAAGCCGGGAAAATGAAGGATGTATTTCTGTATTGAAAAAGCCAATACAAGCCAAAAATATTTTTAGAAAAAATGAAAATGCTGTTGCAGCAGCCAAGGAAAAAACCTTAGCTCATTGTCTCTCTTTCCTTCTCCCTTATGTACATTTATGAAGGGAATATGGCACATGAAAAAAACACACATACACACCGATAACATATTTTGCTTTCTCTTTAATCAAAAAGCTAGAAAGGGAGGGGAATGGCTTCCATTTTGGACTATTCCAGTTCATGATGTTCTTTTTTATCGTACAACTCTTTAGAGAAGAGTCAAAGACTAATTTTGAGAGAGTGAAGGAAAAACAACTTTCACCACTGACATCACACACAAGCTAGTAAGGGCTCCTTCGGCCCCCTGCTAGCTTGAATACATTCAAAGGCCAAGACTTGATGGGAACAGTCCAGTTAATTCTGTTGTGTGCGCTTTTAACGTGACACCGAGTTGTGTTTACGAAATAAAGTCACCCACACAATTAAAATGCTTTCAAGTGGCTTTAAAATTTCGTCTCATTGTAAAGCGACATAAAAAAGATGATAAAAAGTCAAGTGGGCAGTGAGATTCGAACGTGTGAGCCCGAGTGGCCCAGAGAAATGACTTTATAATCTTTGTAGTGACGCACCAGATAAAGAGTAGTCTAGAGTGCCGACTTTTGAATATTGTGTTTTTGTCGAAGGTCAATTTCATGAAAGTGCTCACTGTCAGGTCAATTGTCAAAAAATCGACTTCTGCTGGTCATGGTGATCTTAAATTTGACACCATTTTTGTGGGTCACTTTATTCTGCATCAAAAGTTAAGGGGTTACTGGAAGGACACATTCAAGTTCTCCATTATAGTATGTAGATGTTCAGGGACACGGTCATGGGTTCCATGTACATTTGTACTTTTTGTACAAGCCTTTTTCGACAGTCACTCTAAAAAGGAACTCACCAAAAGGTGCAGAAAAGAAATGTGTCAAAGTACTCACAAAGCACCAACTAGACCCACTCGTACAGAGAGGAGGACATTGTATGCGGTTCTTTGGTTGCAGTTTCTCTTTTCCCTGGCGGTTTTTGATTCCGAAAAACTTTTCCAAGAGAAAAGAGAATTTTTGGACTGGGAATAAACTGATGTGAGCTGAGATGGACACATACGCGCGCACAAAAACGCTTTTGTTGTAATTTTAAATGAGGAAGATTTTTCTCCATTTACACTATCATAAAAGCTCATGATCAGATTTGAAGGAGGAGAGATTGGGCGGAATTGAATGACAGTGTGTCTATCTCGCTTTGTGTGTGTGTGTATGTGTGTGTTTCTTTCCTCTTTGCTTTCACTCTAAAACTCTCACATAAAGAATTTCATTTCTCCCTTTTCTCCTCCCCTCTCTCACTCTACAGTTGGCTTTTCAAAACGATCGCCAGCTATTTTGTAAAAGTCTCTTAAGAATCGTTCCGATAAAGAGGGGATAGGGAGGAAGAGGAGGAGGAAAAGGAAGACGAGGAAAGCCCATTGTGTGGTACTCAGAAAATTCGAAGCGAGACGACACACACACTCACTCTCGATCTTTGAAAGTGTGCTCTTTCTCCAATTGCCGACCCCGAGTCCTAACACACACTCGTACACAAACATCCTTGCATCGGTTTGGGTTTCCACAGAGAGAATCAGGACATTGCCAAAATTTATTGGAAAGTACACACCAACTCTTTCTCTCTTCCTCTCAACGCTTATGTGGGTGGGTTGTGCTCTTGCTGTGTCATGTGTACACAAAGTGAAATGATAAAATATAGAATAGCCAGGTAAAGTTGATGACTCGAATAGACCAAGGGAAGATAAATTATGCCCTCTCTCTTTATTCTGAGAGAGAGTCTGTGTGGCTTTTTCTTTCTCCCTCTCTTTCTCTCTTGGGTGTGGACTTTCACTTTCACTTCTCTTTGGCTGGTGGCCCTTTCTTTTTGGATCCTTGAAAGATTATACCCATGACACGGCGTCCTTGAGTCAAAAGCTTTTAGTTGTGATTTCTATCAAAGGTTTTGGGGTCAAGCGGTGGTGGTAGTGGATGTGACGGCTTATGTTTCCCTCAACCTTTTGCCGTCGAAAGCTTGAAACTGTAAATCAGAAATAGAGAGAAAGGTGCCTTACATATGTAGAAAGTAAGTGATATAGACGTTAAAAAGAAGAGAGAATAGTTGAATTAAATTCAACTGCCAAATGATATTTTCAAATTTTTTATGACCACCCACAGACTCTCTCCTTCAATGTATTTGAGACTCCGCGTGAAACCTGCAGAGTCGAATATGGAGTGACACTTGGAGAGAGGGTGAATTTATTATTCATAGTATTTTATATGACAACGTTAAATATGAACCGTTCAACAGATCATCAGTCCGTGGTTTATGGGAAAGTCAGAACAGCAGTAGACAATTTTTTTTATTCTGTTTGGATAACATTCTGAGGGGAATGCACGCACACATGATAAAGGATTTTGTACACCAAAAAGAGCAAGTCAATTTTACCGTTTGTGGGAGTGTCTGTACAAAGCACAAAAATTGTGTGAGATCTTTTTCTCTTCTCGTTCTCTCTGCAAGGATCAAATAAAACTTTATGTTTATCAAATAAAAAAAGATCTAGCAGTGTAAAGCCCCTCTAGCCCATATTTCATGCCCATTTTCACGGCTTTTGATGCTGGTCGGGTCACATCCCCCTTTCCCTCCAAATTCCTTTGTATGTATGAGTGAATGTGTATGTGAGTGTGAATGCTCACAGTACGAAGTATAAATGGCGGGAGAGGGTCTTACCCCCTTCCTTTGTGTATGTGTCGTTGAATGTCTTTATGTTCCCCGCAGAGATTTTTTAAAGTCTCTAAAGACAAATTTCAGTTATGCAGAGAAAGTCGAGAAAGGGGGAGATTGGCTGTAGTATTATTCAGATTGAGCCATTCAGTTCTACAAGATTTCGGATTTGAAAAAATTAAGGATTTTGTACCAAAAATTATTTTCAATGACAACCGTGGCAGCTCACTACAAATTTTATTTTTAATATTGAAATTATTTGAAGAGAGAAATGTGGAGTCAACGAAATGAACATTTAATAAATAGCAAGTAGTAGTAGATATTCGATGTTTCGCTTTAAATAATGTTCGTCTTCTTCTGTTCTATTAATGGTACAATAATTTTCACTATGCTATTTTACTCTGCGCGTAACCTTTCTCTTTAAATTCAATTATTGGTTCCCTACTTGCTCTCTTCTTCTTCAAAATTCAGTCTTTCATTCTTTCAATTCTCAACCCTTTAATAAATCCAGAAGAATTGAGAGAGAAAGCAGAGGAAAGCCGAACTCATCCTCTTTACCTTTCCTATTTCAATGTAGAAGATGGATGAAATGATTTAAAAGCTTGTCCCAAGACACGCACGCACACATGAAAAGATGGAGGGAGAGAATTGAGAGTTAAAAAGAGAGGACAAAGACAGGTCCACAGTCGACTGTTTCATCCACATTCGCAACTCAAGAGGAGAAAGCTTAGCTAGAGAAGGAGCAAAAGAAGAAGAGAAAGGACAGGGACACCCTGACTATGGTTTGTGTGGGTGCTTGACTGCCTATTTCCCTTTCCACGTCTCCCGCTGGTCGCTGTGTGGGAAGAGTGGATTACATAATTATGCAATTCATTGACAAAACCATGTCATTCCACTTTCTCCTCACCCTCCCATTCTTTCAAACGGCATACAGTTTTACAGTGTAAGCTGCATCGGATTTCCCATTCAAATTCCTGGGGAAAATGAGTCTCCCGGCAGTTTCCTGCATTTTTTATGGGCTGGAATGTGGAGAAATGAGAAGAGAAGTATAGTACATTTCGATCTCTGCAAATGCAGAATTACATTAATAAAATGCAATATTCTGCGCGAAGGACACTTTTTCATCCTGAAACAATTTGATACTTATTCAAATTTGTATGACAGAGAGAGACAAGGATGCTCAATATCTCAGTAGGTTCTTTTCCCAGGACAACGATTTTTTGAAACAGTCTTATCTGATATACAAAAGTGTGTTTGTGTGTCTGCTCTATAAGAAGGAAAAGAGGAAAGAGAGAGGGAGTGACAAAAGAGTTCCCTTTGTCCGGGGACAAATCTTACCAAAAAGTATTTGCAATTCAACAATCTATTCTATTGACTACGATTTGTTTAAATATATTAGGCTCCTCATCCAGACTATTCCTTTCCAGGGTTTAAAAAGAAAGTGTGGAGAGAAGTTTTCTACTTTCTCTTCCACGTTGAGTGCACTGCACATAAGGATCGATTCGTGTCACTTCAAATTTATTCCCTTCTTTCTCCCGCCCACAAGGACAATGTCAGCATCTCAAGTTGCTCATTTGAACCGGTATTGTACGTGGAGTGTGGATTGCATGTGTGCGTGTGTGGATGTAGATGTACATGATATGTGGAGAAAGCACAAGGTTCCCCTCAAACTAAATATAATATTGAATTATAGGGAATCAATAAGTTGACTAGGATATGGGTATTTGATATTGAGGGAGAAATGGGAATTGAGAATCACTCTAATTTAAGCTTTTCCCAACTACTAGACCACACTTTATTCCAAACAACCCTCACCTACATACAAGAGGGAGAGAGGTGGCGTCGGGACAACGTTTGTATATTTTGAAAACAATTACAATTGAAATTTTCGCAAAAATAATCAATTAAAACCACCCACTCATCCAGACTTCTAAAGGATATTAGCCGCAGATTGAAGGGAAAGGTTGGGATATGACAGTAATTTGTGATTTGTGGGACAAGCGGGAGGAGAAAGGAAGGAGGAAGAGAAGGGCTATCAAGTGGATTCACCTCAACAAAATTGACATTGGATGAGGATAGCCAACAAACAGAAGGAAATGCGTCTTTTCTCTCTCTCCCTCCTGACTAATTTCGAGAATGGCTGGAGTGGGTGTGTAATTGGACTTTTGTATAACCACACATTCTCTCTCTCTCTTTCATATACATACACACAATACACACACAGTGAAAAGGAGAGGATGGAATAGGAAAAACGTGGGAGTTGGAGTGATCCAGGAGGAAGGAGGAAATGAGAAAGAAGATTCCACATCTTTCTCTCCTCTCTCTTCATTGTCCACATCCTCCCTCCTCCTTGGATGAGATATGGAAATAGGGAAAGAACAAAATGAGAGCCTACATGTACAGGGTGGCAAATAACCATTGTCGCCCCCCCTACAGCTGACCCCTGACATGACAAGAAAATTCTGAAAATACAGTTTTGTAGAGAATTCAATTTTACATTTATCCCAC
>WJFB01003666.1:0-12442 GCA_009870185.1 Pygmarrhopalites habei | reverse complement strand
TTTGCATGTCCATATCGATTATATACCAGTCTTTTCACATTGTTTTGCTTTCCTCTCCTTGTTTATGCTATAGAAAGTAAGATTATCCGAGTACTTCAGTTCCAAGAGACTATGAATATTCCATGATGGTCTTTTGTTATTATTATTCTCCTGTGTGCAATCTTTCCATCATATATATCTTTGAATAATACGGACAATGCAATTTTTTAAAAACTAACAAATCCAACAACTTGACTGTTTTGTTGCTTTACAAAATTATCCTGTGTATAGAAATTGCTAACATACCCCAATCGATTACATGTAAAATATGTACCACCTTCTGATTCACTTATACATACACACTAGATCAAATCCTTATTTCACCAAGTCAATTGGACTCCTATACATTTGCAGTGTAAGGTCGCAGAAGGCAAGTGTGGCCGGCTTTTACAGAGTTTGATTTTTAAACGTTAATAGCATGAGGACAGAATGAGCTGAAAATTTCAAACTTTCAACACATGTCCAGAAACTAATTGAGATCATATACTACGAGTTCGGAGGCCGTCTGATATACCCATTAATCACAATTAAATCAAAGGCCAAGTCAATCAAACTGGCCACACTTGCGTTCCACAAAAGGCAAGTGTGCCCACTTAAAAGGCAAGTGTGGCCATGTATAATTTCTTGTTCCATTAAGCAGAAAACGATAATTTGGCAGAACTTCTTTAATATTTTTCAGTAGATATCTCCAGTAGATGAAGAGTTGAGTAACTTTGTGGTTAAGCTAATGAAAAATTTGTGTATATTTATTATAATTATGTAAGCTAGTTCAATTTAAAGTATACAAACTCACAATTGGAACCCAATAAAATTAATGAAATACTAGATAAGAAATACAAAACATTATTATAAATTTCGTATACTGGATTTTTTCTCTCACTTCCAAGACACTTGATTTGCACAGATAATCAAAGAAAATCAGCAAATGAATTAGAAAATAAATGGGATAAAAATATTTAAAATTGAATGTTCTTGAAATTAGAAATCGGGTTTTTCAAATAAAACATATTTTCAACGCAAAGTCAAAAAAATTATTTGGTGGTGTATTTTCTGCTTCTCGTAACCCTCGCCGTGGCTGAATGGACAATTTTGGTTCCGGATGGCTTCCACACGTCATCATTTTGATTTCTCAATTGAAGAGGCTTTAATGCAGTTGATCTTTTTGCAGATGACCCCTTTCCAGATGATTTCTTTGCAATATTTACTATCTTAGCCTTCTTTTGCTCAATATTCTCTTGCTGCTGCTGGAAATTCTTAAAGTATCCCTCACTTGTGATGACCTCGGCCACGTCAATTCTTTTCCGCTTCCGAGCAGCTGTTGTGAGTGCTGGTGTTACTGTCCGTAACAAAAGCGTTTCAAAGGAGACAACCTGATCAGTTGGTGGTGCAGAGGATACCCGGGTCTGACTATTTTTGAGGTTGTCTGAGGCAACCAATGAAGGGGAATTTATGTCATTTGAACCCACAACAATCTGAAGGGGATGAAGCTGGTTTTGAACATTGTCCGTAGGTGTAAGCTGAGTGTGCATGTCCAGCTGATATTGCGGATTTGTCTCTGAAAAGATAGGAGTGGAGACAGGGAGACGATTGTCGTCAAGGGTAGTGAGAGAGTTTGACTGATCTGTTGATCCATGAGAGATGGCTGGGGTTTGACGTTCGCCGGGTACCTGGCTCCTAGCCTTTTTCAATTTGTAACGTTTTAACTTGTCTGGGTGAAATTTTCCTTCGTCAATGCACTCTGGGTTGACTGGAAACGACAGCCCGGGATCAAAGATTCCAGTTGTCTTGAAACCCTTTGTGATAACTTCTTGCTTCGTGGATTCCCATGCTTTTCCTGTTTCAAAACAGCAAGGTCACATGTTAATTGATAAAAATACTAACTGGTTTTGAACGAACTGCTGAACAACGTGATATAATTTTTCAAACATCAAAATAATGTTTTGGTTACTTATAGGTTGTGCTGTGTGTCACCTAATAAATTGGCGAATGCTGACATGGGCATAATTTGTCGGGAGTTTAGTCGATTCCACTCAGTCACTTTCAGGGTTTCTTTGTAGAGACTGTTCCGTTTCTTAAAATTTCGAAACCAGGTGTTTCCAGGACGATTATTCGGACTGGGGGACGGAAGATGGTTTCTGATTATGTACTCTTGAACTCTGTCTAATATTTCATTCTTGGTCAAACCGAAACCCCATTTGTTCATGGTTCTCACGAGTGTTGCCAACTTTTTCTCCTCCTCTACGGAGGTCATTGTGGACCTTCCCCCTCCATTTGTCACTTCTGTGGATTTTCGTCCTTTTCACCCAGTTAATTTCAATTGAATTGTTGATCTTGGAATTGAGAAGTGTCTGCCTGACGAATTGTCATGGACTTAGACTATGTTTTCGATTGCTGTTTGTAGGTCTTCAGCAGTCCACGATTTCCCTGACCCCCGATTGGATTTCCTTTTATATGTCGAAACCATTAGAATAAAAATTTTATTGTTTGAGAGAGAGAGAGATTTCCACACAATGTGAATTGTATGACGGGAGAAACGAATTGATAACGATTTTGTGTTGTACATTCTCGCAGCATCGTACCTACACGCCCTGAAGGCGTGTGCCTATATATAAAACTTACCTCGACCTTTTTATTTGATTTTTTCCCTGTCGGCTTCAAATACGTAGACAAATTAAATTACATACACAAAGTCATGTATGTGTGCTAACCTGTATTTTGTGATTTATAGATGAAACAGTTCACGGCCACACTTGCCTCACCGTGGAGAAAATTGTTGGGCAAGTGCGGCCATCCTATTTAAGCTAATCATGATGTCATTTAAAATATTTTCACATACTATGTGCTTCCTTGATTAATGAACAGCAATTATAATGCTCAAAAAATTGATGAAATTAATTTATACACCGTCGAAAACAAACCTTGTTAGAAACAATTGAATCTCTGTCAGTCAAAATTTTGGGTCCTCCAACAATTACAATTGCAGTGTCCACTGATTTTACTGCAGCCATCACAAAGCTTGACATGATATGATTGGAGGGCTTTCTGACAGTTTCCCGAAAAAATCCCGTGAAAAAGATGTCAATAATGGCTTTTAAATTGAAATGGCCACACTTACCTCGTGGCCACACTTTCCTTCGTCGACCTTACAATTTATTTCTCTAAATTATTTTGGGGAAAGGAAACTATAGTCTATTGAAAAGTAGGAAGAGAATGGAACATCATTGTGATTCACAACCTGTCAGTCATCAAACTCGGTCAGAGACAATCACACACGAACATTTCATATTGGATTATGTTTCTAGTTTAAATATTACACAACCAAATACATAAGTTTGAATAGTTTAGAAGGGTAGTCCGTTTTCAAAATGTACATTACAAACGTGTAAGAGTTTACCAATTTAGGAGGGTGAAAAACAATGAAAAGAATTGTCAAGAGGCCTCTTCCTCTCTTCTTTGCTGTCATCCTGATCGTTGGGCTGCTATGTAAGTACCTGAGTACATTTTAAAATAAATTGAAACCATTAAACAATTTTTGATTGACACAGATCTATAATCACAGGTCCTAATAATTGTATGGCTGGACATTCACGTAGAGGATTGGGTGACGAAGTATTTTGCAAAAACAAATTTAACAAATGTCTCAGTAAGACATTAAAATGTTTTACTCTAAAAATATGGAGTCTCATTTCTTTTGCACTGATCATAATTTTTTAATCATAATTGCTGCTCAGGTAGAAAAAATTTTCGAACTGTCACAAATGCAAAGACTCGTTTGGCTTGTCATCTGAGTATTAAAAAGAAGTATGGCTGTGAAGATCATTGAACAAAAAACAACTGGATCTCATACATAGTGATTCATCAACTTTTCTTTAGCTGTTAACAATTTATTGTACTTGTTTCTGAAAATCCGTAAGTAAATGAACAAATTGTCATTCTTGAAATCTCAATTCCCCCACTTCGTACCAATTTGCTAAGGAATATAAAGGGGCTGACTCACTGTCATCGTCATTGTCAATGGGACAAATGACTTGGGAATGAATAGATCATTGTCTTCACAATTTTGAACAGGATCAATAGGTCACACACACGCACACACACACGTTGTTAGTCCAAAACATTAGTGTTGAAGTTCAAAAATACATTCCAGTGAAGGATGAAACTTTCACTCTTGGTGAACTTTGTGTTTGGTCTTTTCCTTGGTTTGTCACAAATTTCCATCATTAATTACAATTTTATAACTATAGAAAGTGAGAAGAGAGATTCATTGCCTTTTCGGTAAAATTTTCTTAGCCCTGGACTGCGTAGTTGGACGAAGTTACTATCGTCGTCTTGTGGGTTAGTAATAATTACTGTAACTATTTACAAAATTTTAAAATTTTCATAATTATTTTGAAAATTTGATGTATATTTACTTCTATTCACGGTTTAGGTGACGGTATATTCTGCTATCAAAAGTATCTCAAGTGTATGCGTAAGTTTTTCTTTCAAAACAATTAAGATTCAAATTTTTTAATTATCATAAAGAATATTTCGTTTTTTCCCAGGACCCGAACATGGACGCAAGGGTTTACCCCGATCCTGTTTCAACCGAGTTAATACCAAGTACGGTTGTACACATCATGATATCCGGGGACTCCATTTAACGATTTAATTGAGCACAATTTAAAAATTTCCAATCTGGAACGAATCCCCATTTTTTGTCTAATAATAGAATAGAACAATGCGTGTGGAATTTTCGTGGAATTTCCACAATAGTAATATTAAAATGATCAAATTAAACTGGAGAGTAAAATCCATATGATAAGGGGATCTCCTAGTCTTAACTTAACTTTAACAAATACAGACTGAGAGTGGATGAAGGACTTGTTGTTATCTTGCTAAATGTATTTATTTTTTTGCATTTTATCTCCAGCACCCTTCCAACCTAAATTAGCCTTAAGAGCTTCCCCATAAAGATAAGGGGGGAAAGTTGGAGTCCAAGCGACACAAAATGGGAAAAACAACACAGAGAGAGAGAAGCGGGTATTCTCAACACCTCCCGGCTATCTTCTCCTACTACCCGGTCCCTGTTTTTCATTAGATGCTGTCACTCCCTATCTCATTTGGGTGTGTGTCTGTGTGATAAGGTTGTAGGTGTAGGGAGAAGGCTAAAGTAAATTTGTTTGCCTTCTCATATCTCAAGACGTGCGTGGAAAACTCCCGGGGATTTCACTCCCTGGAAAATGGAATGAGAGAGACTGATAAACTCAAAGTGAGATGAGATGGTAATGGAGATGAGAGGGACAGAGGTAATGTCATGTAAGGACAACGGTTGAATGATCCTCCGTTGTTATTTCTTGTTTTTTTTGCAAGACGGGAGGATGGGAGGTCATCCGTCTCCTCCGGGGTTTGATGAAGATGAACACAGATGAGATGTCAAGGAGGATGTCAGAGAATGTTTTTTGTGGTTCAGGCTATGAGATGTTGATTGATGGAGGAGGGAGGGATTCTAAATGAAAATTTAGAACAGAGTTTACTTAATTGGTCATGAATAATGAGGTTTTCAAGGAAAAAGAGGGCAAAAAATGTGTTCCATGACCTTGAGTACAATTCACAGAATTCAGGACGAAGTGAAAGCAACTCTCGACAAAAGTTTTCCATGAAAAGGGTTTGAATAACATTTGTATTTTTTATTCAGCAGCTATTAATTTGTTATACTCTCTGCTAAAATATTTTGTATGTCCCGTTTTGTAAATCCATAAATTATTTTCCATAATAATATTTTTTTCTTTGCGATCATTTCATCCTTCCATAATTAATAGTGTGTAAATGTGATGTTTTTTCCCACGATTTCAAATGACAGAGTCAAACATGGACATGGACTCTGTAATATTTTGGTCATTCGTACAACAGTCCAAAAATTCATCCATGCTCACCATCCCATCCAAATTCCGGTCCATTTTCTGTTGATTTTTTCAGAAAATATTTTTTGTAAAACTTTGTAGGTCATTTTCTCCAGGGTGAAAGCTATGAAGAAAGATACATACTTCCAAGTCATAATTTTTTAAATGGTTTTTAAAACACTGACCTGAAATATCATGTCAACTCTATCCTGGACTATAGGCTGGACATCATCGACAAAAGGCTGTGTCATTGTAAAAAATAAATGCAGAAGGGAAGTTAAACGCTAAAAAAGACAAGCGATTACATAAAAAAGAGTAGAGGAATTTTTTATACCTTGGACGATGGCATGATGAGGTCAAAGATTGATGTGACAACATCAGTCATCTGTAAAATAAAATTACTCATAAACTATTATACAGTAAAAAAGGTCAAAGTTGTCAATTTGGTGTGCACTTGTAGAAATTCGTAGTCGGAAATTTGTCGGATTTGAACGCCGTTCAGATTCTTTGTGCACTAGATTGGTGTAAATGAACAAGAGGTTACTTTGGGGAAGCATCAAAGATTGAGAGAGTAAGTTTTTTTACTTTACACATTACTATTTCTACATGCGTACTAAACTTGGCAATTAAATTGTCATAATTGAATTATGTCCAATGATTTTAAACCAATCTTTTTCAAAACTCTCACAATCGTTTTCACTTTTTGGTACTACAGAAACATGCACCCTTTTACATTGACGAGAAACGTAATCGGCGTCCAAGTCCAACAAACCGATTTTAAAATTTTCTAAGACTAAACAATCAAAAGATAAGTAACTACCTCTTCCCGACTGATGTACCCATCCCCATTGACATCATAGAGGTTAAAAGTCCATCTCAATTTCTCTAGGAGAGTTCCCCGGGACAGGACAGAGAGACCCAGGACAAAATCCTGGAAACTGATTATCCCTTGTCGCCCCGTGTCCAGCGTGTTGAAAAAGAAGTGGGCATAATTGGCCGTATTGGCTCCTTTTCCCGTAGCCATTAAAAAACATTCTGTACAACATATTCTGTCTGTGCACCCGCGTATTGATTATCCTAAATAATCATAACTCACCTTGAGGGAAGAATTGAGCATAAATGTCACAAAAAGTATCTTCCTGAACGATCCCTGAAGGACACTCTGCTTTGAAACCTCGGTAAATCCTTTTGATCTCACCCTCGGTGAACTTTGTGAGTCGGGAGAGGGCTTGGATACTGTGTGGTCTGTACCTGGGTGGTCTCTCAGTTTCCTCCAGGAGTTCCGAGTCCAGGGCAAACTTCACTCCTGTCCAGGCATGTTGGATGAATTCCAGGAGTCGGATGTACAACGACTTGTTGCTCCGATGGTGATGATGATGGTGACCAGAACTGTGACCGTGACTGTGGAAATGACTCCCTTTCTCTTGGGAACAAGTCGGTGGGGACTGGTGCGGTTGGCCAGAAGTGTGACGGGTTTTGGAATGGTCCGAACTGACCATCCCGTACATTTTCTCTGTGAACAATTAAATTAATTATTTCTCTTCTCAAAATTACTGGAGGAAAAGCTGATGAAAAATCCAGAAAAATATTACTCTGCATTTTTGACGTAATTAATTTACAGTTCGGTTTATTCAGAAAAGGAGTAAATTTTTAAATGCTGACACCGAAAAATAAAACGGAAGTTGAATATACAAATGAATTGACAATTGCGAAAGTTTTCATTTCGCAGAATTCTTCGAAGAGATATTTTTTTTGTTGACTTTCCACTGCGAATTTAACACTTTTCACCCTTGAAGAAATTTCTATTTTCACCCTGCTTTCTTCCGTACTAAAAGTCCCTCAAGAGAATTTTTTACAACAATCCCTGAACAAACTTGATCCACAATCCGTGTCACACACACAACAAACTTTCTCTCTCTCTATTTTTCTCCAGAAGGAAGAACCCTCATTTAATCACTCTCGACACTCCAGTATAAATTACTGTGTAAAAAATTGACGAAACACGACACCACAATAGAGAGCAAGCACAGCACACACAGATCCTATTTAATTGAGCCCATTCAGAAGAGAGAGAGAGAGGAGGAGGACTTTCACTCGACAGGACACTTTCCAAGAGAAAGGAGTCAACAGGGTCATTAGGGCGTCTTTAAAAGCTAAAAAAATTCGGAGTTTGTGTAGAATCGTCTTTCATTTCAATTCACTTTGTGTAATCAAGTCCCCATTGTCCTCTTGAACCCTCCCCATATCCCTCCACACACACACTCTGAATACTGTGTACTGTAGGGAGTGTATCAAAATCCTGGTTGGATGTACTAATGTAGGAGAAAGGGAAAAAATCCCCATAAAAAATAATTATTCCCTTCTTCTCACCCTTATGTCGTCCTCGTGTCCCTCCTTTCTCCTACTTTCTTTCTCTCTCTCTCTGTCTCTGTCCGGGTGAAAACATGGGAGGGAGATAAAGGAAACCCGGGAGTCATTGGTTTGTTAATTTATTTGCTTTGTCCTCCTCCTCTCTTTCTCTCACTTTCTCTGGAGAATCAACAAGTGGACTCCTCGGGTGTCTTTCTCCTTCCCTAATGATCTTCAGAACAAGAAGAGAAATTCTCTTTTCTCCAACTGACACACTGTAAAAAGGTTCATCTTAAATTCCATCGATTTTCTCTCTCTCCCTCTTTCTGTTACTTTCTCTCTTGTCAACCCTCCTAATTCTTTTTTAGACACTTGAGAAAAAAATGGGAGAAGAGGACAGGAGGAGGGGGAAGAATTCTTTGACCAATTACGAGGGTCAAAAGAAAAAATTAAGTAATCTCTTTTCTTTTCTCTCTAATTCACTCTTTTACACACACACACACACACCGAATGTGGCTTTTGAGACTGACTCTCCACTAAAATTTTGATATTCATTTTCAATTTTGAGAAGTTACAAAGAGAATTCATAATCCATGGAACGGGAATAGCAGGAGCAGAATACACTTTCTCTGCTTTCTCCCCACTTTCACTCACAAGGGAAAAGCAGAGGTGAGGGCCATCGTTGGAGCCATTAAATTTAGCATTATGTCAGTTAATTAATTTTTAAAGGCCATTAGCACACACACAGTCCCCTCCCTCCTCCCTTCTCTTTGAATAAGACTTGTGCGTGTGTGTGTCATGTGTGCGTGTGGGGAGGAGGATGAGGGGCAATTAAATGACAATCCTTTAATGGACTCTCTCTCTCTCATCCCTGAGAAGGATTATCTTCAATTCGGAGAAAAAAGGGTGAATTCGAAAGAAACATGAGAATGTTTTCCTTTCTCTCTCTCTCTTAAGCTAATCCTTCCTCTAAACTCGAAACGGCTTTTTTTCCTGGAGGAAAAGCAGAGGAGGATAAAAATGAAGATCACATTGCCCCGGGCATCATACATAATACCCGCCGTTTGTCTCGTTCTTGTTTTTGTGTTGACGAGTGCTCGGCACATAATTCATGGGATCAGGGAATTGATTCCCTCTCGCTTTCTCTCTGGAAAAAGTTGAAAATTGTCCTCCACTCTTTCTTTCCCAGTTTCTACTGAATGTGTGCAAATAGTGGAGGCCGGAAAAGGTTGTCAATGGAAAGCGGGGAGAATTGGAGTGGACAGGATATGGCAAGTGACAGCTGGACAGGGAAATGACCTGATGAGCCGTCATTTTCCCTCTCGCTCTTTCACTTTGACTCGTATGTAATGTAATGGAGAAAGTCTCCCTTGTTTTTACGATGATTAGATACGAACTGAATTTCAGGAGACAGACGGTCGACCTGAGGCGGAGGTAAAAAAAAGGAAGACACAAGTATAGACACATCAGACCGGGTTTTTTTGAGGTGAATTGGGATCCAGTGAGTGGTCTCGAAGGAGTATTTTGCATTTCCACGTGAAAAATTCAGGGTTCTTTTCTCTCTCCTTCTACTTTCTCTTTCCCTGGTTCTGTTGCTTCGAGGTGGTTGTGGTTGGTGATGGCCGGGATGCGACATTGCTGGACGTTTTTAAGGTCTAATGCCCGGGTATCTAATCTCCATTTCTCTATTCCACTCACGCCACACGGAAAAAAACCACACACACACACAGACACACACCCTGGCACTTCCACGATTAATGGCTCTCTCTCGGTGTCTCGGTGCAAAGTAAAGAGAAAAGAGGGATGGAAGGTACACACACACACACACACAATTTTTGACTTACCATAGAATGTGGTGGTTGTGGCGACTGGAGAGACGGAACAAGTGAAAGCTGGGGGAAGAAAAGGGAGGTGAAAGCAAGCGAAAGGAATCCGCTTTGTCTAGAAGAGGAGGAAAAAAGACAGGAGAGAATGTGGGATGTTTATCCAGCAACGAGAAGAGTCAGACTGAAGAGGAGGTAGGTAAAATCTAGTTTACCCGGGTATAACAGCAACAGGGAGCGGACATGGGAGTGTACATAAAGAGAGAGAGAGAGAGGGTAAAAAATGTGTCGGGGATGATGATGGAGGGGAAATGTCCAGGTGATAACATTTCAAGACTGACGAACCTGGAGAATGGCATACCTGTAACTTCATGTGAACCCAAAGGTACGGTGAAAACGACGAATGGCGTCCAAGCTTCAGTGTTTTATTCGCCTTAACTTTTTAAAAAAAATCATTAAAAATTGTCAAATGACGTAAAAAAATACTAATTAGTTATGCTGTGCTCCGTGAATTATTTTTAATTCATTTTCCATTTTACAAAATTGCAATCATATTTTTTTAAAAAATATTTTACAAATTTTTTTATTGTCTACGGTGTGGCTTGAGTTTTCATCCTTTTTTTTCTCCCATTTGTATGGAATGACCTTTTTTGACCTTAGCATCGATTACACTTTCAAGAGCTTGTAGTCTTTGGAAGACAACAGCAACTGCTTCGTTGAGGTGGTGGTGGACAACATGGTGAGTAACTACAACAAGAGGACAGTCTGGGTGGACAAGGACAGCAAGAACTTCTTGGAGGAGGGCAACAGAAAGAGGAGGAGGATTGGCCACAACATGAGGGTCTTGGACAGCAGACACAGGAACAACTACAACTGGGTGGTTCACACGGGCAGGGGCAACAACAGGGAGAGTAGGTCAATTGGATGCAGCTGACACATCCAGATTGAGGCTAGGTCAACATAGGCAAAAAATGTATTACATTTCTGCATAAAAGATGGAGAGTAAATTCTAAAAAAATGTAGGAAAATATTTCTTACCTCAGAACCACAACCGCAAGACATTTTTTCCGAATACTTTTGTAAACTACTTGTCAATTTAGAAAGATGAAAGGTGAAAATAATTGGGTGAAGAATGAGGGGTCAGAGAGCTGGTGATTGTGCGATGTTGCTGTGTGCAGTGCAAAATTGTGAATGACCTCCATTTGGGTCACGGCGTGGGAAGAAACTTGTGGAGAAAGATTTTTTTGTTTATTATAAAATTTTTAGAAAAAGCAGGTCACCAGGTCAACAATTAATGGGATTGAGCATGTCAAATCTTGAATTTAATGAATCCAATTAAAATTTTGAAAAATATTTTGACTCTACAGAATTTCATTGTTCAAATTAAAATAAAGTCGAGTCATTTTTACTGGATTCCATTTTCATGGCTGACTTTCACTGGAGAAAAGAGGAGGGGAGAAAGCAGACTATGAGTTAACAGCAGAGGTAAGGGACTCCAGGGACGTTGCAGAATTGTTTTCCAGCTGTCTCTTTGAATTTTTGTTGATGGGGTACAATTCTGTCCACATGCACACATTGGCTCGTCCCTGGAGGAAAATACGAACGGAAGGTGAAAAGTGAAATATTGAAAAATGATTCAATTCATTTTTTTTCAAACATTATCGATGCTAGGGCATGTTGTGATGACGTATTAAGATTTCAAAAAAATTGCATCATCAAAAATTTTGAACTTTGAAAATTTTGAAATACATTGGGGTGAGAGCAAATTAGGATGAAAACAAAAAGTTTGATTTTTGCATTTGTCCCGCGATACCCCGTCAGAGTACATATACCACGTTAAATTAGAAGACATCAGCTAACTTTCTGTATTTACAGATCTTCCGGAGACGTCCGCTAGCTCGTTTAATTAATCAATACATTGTGTATCTTTTTGAAGAAAATTGACTTCAATCGTTTCATCATTTTTCCTCTCATCTTAGAACCGGAGGAATCGAGACTTCCTGACATCCGATTTTGTCGGGAGTAGGCTCATTGAAAAGAGCATGCAATGCTGGTCTGGATAGGTGGTGGCCAATGTTTTTCCATGTCAGGGTCAAAAGTGGCCAAGGGTGGCGCCAATGACATGTCAACTTCTGACCCTGTCATGGAAAATCGTCGGGTCAACGACAAGACTGATCTATATTTCATTCTCTTTCCAACGAGCCTACTCCCGTTGGAATTGGATGACGGGGACACTCAGGAGCCACTGTGACATCTTTAGATCCAAGTAGGTTCCTCCACTTCTGGTTCGAGCGGGTGTCAAAGTGGCTCTAAAGCGACCCTGTCATCCGATTCGAACGGGAGTAGGCT
>WJFB01003665.1:0-12443 GCA_009870185.1 Pygmarrhopalites habei | reverse complement strand
CACAATATTTATTATGATGACAAGTTGTTGTTGTTGTTGTGATCCGATCCTTTCTTTAGACTTTTCACATGACGGAGATGTCAATCATATTCTGTTGTGCTGTCCAAAGAGTACACATTCTCAATTAACACATATGTGTCATGTGCACATGATTCATTGGAAAGTCTTTCATTTTATTGATAAAAAGTCTCTACAGGCAAAACAATGCTTCGATGGAAAAGGGAAAAATATTGTCAATATTGTGTCAGCTTGTTTTTTCATGATTTCACTTTAAAATACAGATTTCAGATTATGGTTGTGGCCATACACTAAGATGTCTTCTAATCACTGTACTAGCGTAGTAGGGGAAATGTACTGCTCACATTTTCCCGACAGTCCTCGTCTACCACTGTCGCACAATGAATGCAATTGTCTTCAATCTACCAAAATAAATGATGAGATCTAGACTCCGTGTCTTGAAGTCACTCTTGGGTCAGCAGAGTCCAACAGGATGGGCACACAGTCACGTGCCCAGGGTCCGGTGACAATTGACCTGGACGAATTTAGATGTGATTTTTCATTTTCATTCAGACTTTTGGTAACAAATTCCTTCGGATTTCATCCATTTCCCCCAATTTGTGCTGGACCACACGCAAGTCAATAAAATGTGAGTTGTGGTGTTATGGATTACTAATTGTAAGTTGGTCAACTCATATTTCGTTTGTAAATTGAAATAAACATTTTGGACAAAAGTTCAACTAGAACTTACACTATAGAAGGTCAAATTTATTGTCATTTCCTATACTCGGCGTCTACACTATCTTTACAGAGATATTTACTCCATCCAAAACTGCATTCAAAGTAATTTAATGATGACTTAAAAAATGATGTACACACATTAGTTGAAATATATTTTAAATGCGATTTCTTACCAATGCTTTTCTAAATTTCACAGAAAATGTTGAGAGTGTCTGCCGAGAGGAAGACGGGTAATTTGACTCTACCAATCGGAGAGTCAACAATTGGAATAACTTACCACAGTAAAAAGTTTGATGGACAGCAGAAAGCTTCAATCGTCCTGGGTCCTCGTCCAAATGTCTTCTACGCTCTCTTCAAAGAGGATTCTGTTGAATTCCAAATCAAAATCAGGAACAATTGTGGAGACAGGTCCCTCTCTTTTCGCGTTGACATGCCCGAAGACACAGGAAGTTTCATCTCCCCTCCAAATTCTACATGTAGTCTGGAGACCCTAAGGTCAAATGGAAGAAAGTTTCATTTTGTTTGACAGTCCAGTCAAGAAGGAAGGGACATTGTCAAAACAACAGCTGTTTCTCATGGACTGTCCCAGAATCAGGCATCCACTTTAGTCAGTCAAATAAAGTTGACAACTAGATTTTCAAAAGCTATTCGAGACATGTGAGTCCAAGTGAGAAAAATGAATGAAGAGAGAACCGTCAAATTGTTCCAATTTCAACTGAAATCCTCTGACAACATTAAAAAGTTGAAAATCCTGATCAAGGAGAAGACTGGCCTTGCGAAGCAGTATCAAAACCTCAAATTGAATGGGAAATTACTGAATGACGATGAATTGTTACTGGAGAAGTGTGATTCAAACAAAAAGGTTCTTGAGTTCCAGTTGACCTGTCGAAGACATTCTGTGTTTGTGAAGAGGGAGAATGGGAAAAAGATTCCTTTCGATGTGTTCCGGTCGATGGAAACTGTGCAAGATTTGAAGGAGATGATTAAAGTCAAGTTGGGAATTCCTCAAGCTAAGCAAGAACTACGACTTGGAATGAAGTCCCTGGATAATGACGCCCTGACATTAAAAGATTGTGGAGTTGAGTACGGAGTCACATTATTTTTGGACACACCTCATCCGGGAATGCAAATAAAAGTTTGCGCTTTAACTGGACAAGTCATTTCTGTTGACATTCAAGCGTGGGATACAATTGAAGGTGTGAAGGCCAAGATTGAGGACAAGACAGGGATTCTTCCGGGTCTACAAAGACTCACGATTCGTGGGCGAGGACTAGAAGATGCACACACTCTTTCGTACTACAACATTGAAGATGGGTGTAAACTCGAATTGACCATGATAATTCGTAGTGGTGGTTGTGGCTGCGGTGAAAGAAATTGTGGGATATGTCGACCCCGTCGTTTTCCTGGTTTGGATGAGGAGGAACCCTTGTGTTTGGCTGTTGGAGAACGAGGAGCCATTTCCTTTGGAGGACACTCGGACCAAACGTTTAGTAAAGCTTCAACTCGTTTTGATGAAGATGAGTCGATTCAGATCGAGTCTTTCGTCATTGAACTACGCATGATTGACTCAGTTTAATTACCTTTAAGACGTCCCAGTGTACAATATTGTTTCTTTCTGCTCCAGTGAATTATAAACGTAGGATTATTTTTTCATGTCAACTTGACAGTATTTTCTGTTTTCGGTAGACGTTGCGTTGATGAAATGTTCACTGTTTGTTTATTGTCGAATTCTGTATTATATTTATTGAGATGTTATGCAGAATCTTCTGCCACTCTGATATCAATTGTAAATACCTGGGTAGTAAAAAATCATTTTAAAATGTTGTGCCATTACTGACTGCATATAGTGGTACTGGTACTTAACTTTGACATTCCACTAATGGCTAATCCTTCAACTCAGTGTAAAGTACACAAGAGTCAGGGACTGATCTATTCAGATTCTAAATTTCACTAAATGATGTCACCATTATTTAATTATTCACTCTTCCACAATAATTGTGGTACCAGAAAATGCTGTGCATAATGTGGAGGAGAAAGGAGTCAAGAATCAGAATGTATTTGAATAGAACGTGATGTACGAATCCTTTCCTGTGGGGTCATTCGCTGGTGTCCCGGCCTCCTTGTGCAGCACGTCATCAAATAGTCATTATACTTTGTACACAACAATATTCCAACAAGTGGAGCAGTTGTAAAAGTCTTGCACTGTTAAACTTTATTGCTCTACCATCCTCAACTTTTGAACTGCTTGTGTGTGGCTTTTATCTTTTGCGTACCACCATTAAGTTTTTTCGCTACACAATTCGCAGTTATTTATCAAGTTAATTTTTCCAAAAGGAAATGTACAAACATTCCGAATGACAAATTCCAGAGGGCAAATTCCCGTGGAGTTCATTATGGCTCACTTCCTCCATCGTGCAAGGGAAATATGACGTCACTTGGGCTTATCAGGTACGTTGAACGAAAGCACGTGCTCGCGTACCACATTCTTACCATTCTGAAGAACTACCGTAAAATCAAGGGTTGGTCAGCCTCTGAGCCAACCATATGTGTGTGACCGTTGACTCCATTGTATAGAAGTATGTTCCCTTCTAGCGTACTACGAAATAGTGTACGAAGAATGAGTAAAAGGAACCTCGTACTTGCAACCACGGCACTCGTCTTCGGTTCGTTTTGCAACTTTCCTCTATATTGGCATTCTGACTGGGAGCTTCAAGAAAGTGGCACTCAAAACGGAGCAACTGTTCACGTAATGAATAACTTTGTGAAGCACACAGAGAAATATGAAGTGGTACATTTTCTAGGATAATACCCGCAATTCCTTCTCAGGTATAGTACAAAGGGTGTCCGTGTTCTCTGCCTAGTCCCCACCGCACCAGCTAACCATAAGGAACGAGCAGCTGCAGTGAAGGCCACTTGGGGTCAACGGTGTGACAAACTTTTCTTCACGTCCACAGCCAAAGGTATAGGCACTCTGACTCCTCCAAAACTAATTATTAAGGTCATGCTGGTCTTTTTTGCAGATGCTAACCTGAACACGACAGTGTTCAAAGTGAAAGAAGGGAGGAATTACCTATGGAACAAAGTCGCGGCTTCCTTTGAGTACGTACACAATCACCACTTGGAGGATGCAGATTGGTTCCTCAAGGCGGACGATGACACTTACGTAGTCCTTGAAAACCTTCGGAGACTTTTGGCTAACCATGACACAACTAAGGCTCTCTACTTTGGTTTCCGCTATAAAGCTTATTTCCCTCAAGGGTACATGAGTGGAGGAGCTGGTATGTGACTTTGTTATTCTGTGAAAATGAAGGACAGACTTTTCTGATCATTTCTACTGACTCAAGTAATTTTTGTTGTTGCTTTCTTAGGGTACGTTTTGAGCAAAGAGGCATTGAAAAGATTTGTAGCAGGGAAATGTCACAAGATGAATCTTAGTCCTGGTAAAGATGAAGATGTGGAAATGGGTACTACAGTGAAACAGCGTCAATATTTTCTTCCAATGTCAAGTTTTTTACAAAATGTAATGACGACTTTTGCATTCGCTAGGACGATGCATGGGACGGATGAAAGTGACGTTAATGGACACGAGGGATGAAAAGGGGTGACACCGATTTCTCCCGATGGTACTACGGCGTCATTTGACTCCAGGGAAAGATCCGAGCTCCAATTGGTGGTCAATGCGTTTGGTAATATTCAGTTCTAAATTAGAACTTCTGATACTTCAGAGTGTTACCTATTTTGAAAGAACAATGGATGGTCATGAATATTTGCAGGGTTTCAAGACGTGCTGTTCTGACCGACCAATCACATTTCATGAAGTGGTTCCACGAGACATGTATTTATTTGAACATCTCCTCTACAAAGTCACTCCAGTCCTCGTCGATTGACAACAATCCTTCATATGAAAGGAGAATAAAAACATTATAAATCCTTGTGTGCCACAATAGAATCTTACATTATCACCAACAAAATTTTGATAATAAAATCCGTACAAAAATTCGTATACTCTGAAATGTGTGTAGCCATACAAAGATAGAGAGTCTCTCCCCTCCAATGTTTACTTGCCGTGTTCTCCCCTCATTTTTTTGATACACGCAGAGAGTATACAATGCATTGTATAGAGAGGGATTGTAAATTACTCTCCACACACACGTGTGTGGATGCGTGTGTTTGTTCCCTCTCTCCCCTTCAGAGCTGTGGATGGGAGAGTGTGCTGTTGACGTCATAGTCCTTGAAGCTCCACGACTCGAAATAGCGTACAGAAGGGGATAAAGCACACACACACTCTCTTTCTCATAGACTAGTATGTAGGCATTGGAGGTGTAGGGACGTACGTACAGCTGTTGGCCTCCTCTCCAAAATATTGATCCATTTTTGCTGAAGGATTTCCATCTGCTCGCAATGTGAACAGGACAAAATATCCAACTTTGATTTCCCCCAACATAATCTGCTTTTGTGTGTGCATCAAATTGACAACACATTTTGGAATGTCCTCCACTCTCAAAACTGATCCTCGACTTCAGTTTAATCTCCTCCGCCTGTCTTCTCCATATGGTAATTATATTTAACGACATTCTTCAGCTATCACTTAATTCAACTTTGAAAAAGAAACGTTGTTAAATTTATCTGCACAGAAATTTTATAAGGAATTTTGAGCTTAACATTGTTTATGCCGATTTCAATTATTGTCTTGATTCCAACTACTTTGAATTCAAATTTCAATTCCCGCGAATTGGTATTTCCGAGCAAAGTTGATAGTAAGTAGTTAGAAAATTTAGCTCTATAGACAAATGTGCAGAAAAGGTTTCCTTGCAAAAAATTAAGTAAATGAATTTTATTGCCAAGAATTTTTTCAAAAAATGGCTCTTGTATTTGATCGTCGTAGAATAAAAAAGGAGAGATGAACAACTCGGAGTATTTGTACTACAGAAAAGATGACCACTTCATTTCGGATGACTCGGGGAATTTTACAGCCAACGATACGGATGGATCTCAGACGACGGCAGTCACCCCTGACATTGACACTCCTCCTCCCGGATCCCAGTCGGCGGGATTGAGTGTGATACAAAATGGATGCTTCAGTCCCATCCCAGAATATTTGTCAACTCCTCCTTCTACAAGAAATTCTAAGGAATTTCCTTACAACTCTCAGCTGAAAGCCATTTTTGAAAATTTCAATGAACTGTACCATGACAAGATGACGTGGATTGATGAGAACATGACGACAGACGCCAATGTCCATGTGAGTTGAAATAGACGTTTTGTTAATTTTTAAAAAAAATTAACCAAGTAGATATATTAATTGAAAAAATGAATTGGCAGGCCAAGAAGAATGTCTTGGAAGATTGGGTCAAGGATTTGATAGGTACAATTTAATTCTAATACAGTCAATTACTCTGTGTGAAGCTGTGTGGATTTTGAAACTAATTGTGTGTTAATTCCAGAACAAAATAACATTCTGATTGGGACAGTGGAGGACTTGGAGGTGGAGGCTGGGAGGAAAGTCCAAAATTTGCAGAAAAGAGTGCAGGAAGCGGCGGAGATAACGAGAGAACACATGACAGTCATAATGGAGTACGAAGAACAGATGAAACAACTTCTCAAGGAGAACCACGCGGTCAAGAAACAAGAACAGGTAATTTGAAAAACCAATAAAGTTCTAAGAAGTGTAATCTGTACATTGACCAATATCCATTCTTGAACTAATTGCAGTTTTACCGGAAAGAATCAAATTATCTGGAGAAGGAGAAGAGGAGAGTCTTGGAGAGGCTCCACTCAGTCAAAAACGACAATTCTAGTCTGGTCACTTTGATCCATCGGGTTCGGGACACGGGCATTTGGGACACAAATGGACTAAGTATTTCTCCACACACTTACGACTCTATTTTCGGCCTCTATCCTTCCTTACCCGGGTAATACGTCCTCATATTTTGGTTGCATAATAAGTCCAATGTGTACGGATGAAAGACCTTGAATCTTTGTTGCGTTTACGTAGAAATGAAGTGCAGACTGTATTTACTCGACAGAAGGTCAAGAATTTAGAGGTACTAAACAAATTATTGTACGTATTTTCCTTCGTACACTTTAAATAACTGAATATTTACGTACAACTTTTATGGAATGATTTTAGAAGGCTGAATTGGATATTGCTCAACTAATGACACAAGCAAGTGAGTTCCTTTCTTGAATGTTCTCATATCTTAATTACTGGTAATCAAATTCTGCTTACAAAATCTAACTGACTTCTCTTTAGATGATCACAATAATCAGAAGAAAGAGGTCGAAAATCAACTTTTGGAAAAGACAAAACTTGTAGAGAGTCTTCAAAATGATGTCCAAAAATTGTACTCGAAAGTTCAACAGTATGAATCGGAGCGTGGACAAAATTACCCGAGTGTTCAGCCTACAAAGGACGATTTGACAAATGGGGATTTGACACAGGTAAAATTAAATTCATCCAAGTCTTGGATTCCAGAATGTGAACTGAATTAGTTGGACTGATTGAATAATGAAAATATTTTGAGCAGACAACTGACAGCAGCGACGGTTGGGACTGGAATGTCGACGAAGAAGACAGTAAAAACTCAACCGAGACTCCCGCACCTCCAAAGAACATCCCGCCTCGGACAAGTCACCAAGATTATGACATTGCACAACTCCTCGTAGAAAATGAAAGACTGCAGACTGAAAAGAATAACTTGGCACAACAAAATTCTACTCTAAAGAGGGAAAAGTTGAAAAATGAAGCAGCTCACAAGAAAGAAATGGGAGAGAAGGAAGTGGAGGTAACGATGCAAAAAATCACGATCAATTACCTCCAAGACTCCCTCGTCGCTTTTAAGAATGGTCAAAAATACAATCCTTCCTCTTCCTCTGCCCACACACATAATTCAGACACTCCGACAGGAAAAGTTTTTCATATATAGTGTACTAAGATAGGGAGTGAGGGAGTGAGGTCAAGTCAAAGCCTACAAAAAATATGTGGACATTTGAATTTCAAATGGACATTCAATCAATGTGATAGAGAATGCCGCTAATTAAATTAGCCTCATTTATTGAGGGACTCGTGAGAATCAATTGATATTTTCGAAGCATACACAGAACAGGGGGCCTTGGACAATTCAATGGCCTCAGGATAGTATTATTAAGGGCTAAATATGGTCTACCCCTTAGGAATTTCGAAATTTTAATGCGTAATCTAAATTTTTGAATGGTTAATTATTAAGAAAGAGTATACTCATTATCGTATGGAGAAGAGTGGCTTGTATTTACAAATCTACTTTTGTAAAAGAAATATGTCGTCAAAATGGCGGTTTAGTTAAACTCAGGGGTCAGTGAACTCTCATCTTCACATTCGTTGTTTAGATGAGAAGGAAAATCATTGTTGTGACTTTATAGTTTTATAATCAGGCTCAATGGAGGAGATGGACAGATGAAAGACTTATCCGTTCATCTCCTCAATTGTACGTTTGTGTACTCTCGGTTGTCTCAAAGTACCCCATTCAGTGAGGGAATATTTCCAAAAATTATAAGAAGCCTCAATTTCTGAATTGTCTCCTTAATTTTTACTCCCAAAACTTAAAACAAGAATGTTGTGGATTTTTATCGTTTTGATATTCATGTGGTTTTTCTGATGGTTCAAAATGTGTTTTTATTTTGTCTGGGTCGTTCAACACAACTGCTAGTTAAATCCTTGTGGCTCAAATCACAACGAAAACTATTCACAAAAAGAGAGAGAGAGAGAGAATCGTTAAAATATTGAACTGGTCAAAAAGTACAGAGTTTGGCACAAAGCTTTTGTATTCTGTTTCTATATTGTGTAATTAGTCAAGTACCAGATTTTTGGTGGACTTAAATGGGTGCCTATTTGTTGTGGTCATGTATTTGTCAATTACTATTAAAATTAATTGAAAAAGGACAAATGGTTAATAAAGACAATGGATACAGAGAATTGTAAATAATTAAGCATATATTCTGATGCAGGGCTGTACATCTTCATTCCCTCCATCGAACCATGATCAACTCATCCAGAATCTGTCCACTGCCCACTGGAGCTTCAGTAGAACCCATTTTAAAGTATGTAGCTTTTTAGTTTCATTTTATCACGCTTTTTGTTTACCTTACGAATTTTCATGGATGTCATTTTTTCAACGCTTGTAATGAATTCAGTTTATGGGCTATGGTTTTTTTTATTTTGGCCACACCTGCCCATTCTCATTGTTAGCAGGATGGGTCATCAGTTCCACATCCAGAGTCAATACACCCTGCTGCCAAAACTAATTCACCCTCAAATCTCTTAAATGTAGAAAAGGTCACAAATGTGTCTTCAAATGAGAATTGTCCTGAAAAAGAAGATGCATGTCACTCGACTCATAATTCCGATATTGGCTTAGAGGCTCAGGATCCAAAGTCGAATGAAGATCAGACGATCAAGGCGGATAAAAATTTTCAGGTGGAAAAGTCATTTAAATTAGGATAGTACGTTTATTAATTGCAAGTCGGGAAAATTGTATTGTGAGAAAATTTTTGTTGAACTGATAGAACGACCAGGTGCAAAAGTTGATTTGGTTAGTCACAGCCCTGCGAAGGAAACTCAAGAAGAGAAAAGATTTGGAGACACAGTTAAAAAACGACAATGACTTTTTAAGGGTCATCCTTTCTAATGTGAGTTGTGCATGGGATGAACTGCGGAAATGCTGTGCGGACTTGAGAAAACAGGTAAATCATTTAAATAAAGCTATTGTCGTGCATGATCATAAGTTAATATGTTGTCTCAGGTGTTCGAACCTTGTGAAGAAGTAGGATTTTTGAGTGGGACAGATCCCTTCCCAAGTCCATACAGATACAGTGAAGGGATGAAAATGATGAGTAAAATCCTTGGAGTGTTAGAAGAGTGTGTCAACAACATGGCTAAACTACTTGGAGTTAATTGACCACACAAGCACGCTCTGTTGGGGCATCACGTGTTCGGTCTAGTCTTTACTTAACCCTAAAACTTTATGAATTACACATACGAATATTGTATTTCCCTACATATTTTTTTTCACTCTCTTCAACTGTGTCCTTTACATTCATTCCTTTAGAATCTAAAGTTTAGATTCCAGGTCGTCATGGAGTCATTTTGCAGTCATAACAAAGCTCAGTTGAGTGCAATAATGGAAATTTTTGCGATAAATTTTTTGAATAAAAAATATGATTGTCAAAATAAATAAATTACGGCACCAAATTTCCTCAATGTCCAGTCCATTGTAGTTGACTAGTTTACAATAGTTTTAGGTAGGGACAAACCCACAATTTGGACACATAAATAACAATTTGACCCTGGCGTTTGAAACCCCTTCAAAATTAATGGGACACAAATACTTAGTTCTTAAGTGCCAGTGACAGAGACAAAATTCCTCCAGTATTTCATTTAACTTTCTTTTGACCTCATTGAAAAATTAAAGTGAAGATGGACAGGCGGAAAATGAAGATCCAGCCAGACAATGTGAGGCTGCTGACTGACATTCAAATCAAGAACCTACCACAAGGTTACATGGACATCCCTACAATGAAATGGCAACAAGAAGACTTTTCGGAAGGACATCAGTCTGAGACAGACGAAGAGAGTGAATTTGAACCTACTGGGATTTGGCGTACTACCCCTGCATGGAGAAAAACTGACCAGGCAGAAACGACGACAGAACCAGTTGTGTCAGAATGGAAGATTACATCTCATTGGCCACCCTCTTCTACCACCACCCAAGAATTGACCCCTGAATTCCGTCTTCTCATCAGGGCAAGGAGAGTCAAATCTTGTACTGGAAGGATTGAGAGGTTTATTGGCAAGACATTTCAAAATATGGCAGGAGGAACAGAGAATAGGGAAGGTCTGGAGGATAAGAAGCTACCCGTGTACAGGCCCTGGTGGGATCATGAACCGGTACGTGACCTCTCTCTTGACATTCAATGTAAGAGAGATTTCAAAATTAATTGAAGTGTCTAATAATAGATGCCAGGAGTCCCAGTCCCTCGTTTCATCTGGCAAGTGGAGTCCGAGACAGACTTGACTTTCCCTGATCGGAAGATTAAAGTCTTAAAATTCCAAGACAATTCCGTATTCCAGTCTGAATTCCGAGTCCTCCGAAAAAATAATACAGAATACATTGACGTGGAAGAAGTAGAAGCAACTGGAGAAGACATCGAAGAATTACTCAGTCTAGATGTTTTGGAGACAATTCGACCATTATTTAGCACACCAATGTCGATGGAGGAGTACAAGGCAGCCATCATAGGAGCATTAGGACTCTCAGATGCAGCCGCATTCCCAAAATGTCTTTCAGATTTGTTCACAAAAATTGACACGTTTGCCATCGATCGGATCTCTTGGGATGACCTGTGTGACTTTCTCCAACAACAATACGCGGAGAAAGCAGAGACAGAGTACAGCTCACCCCCTGTCGCCCTATTCCCTCCATGTACAATCTTTGAGACTCCACATCGGGGACCCATCACCCGGGCATTCACACTGGATGACAAGGGTCTACTCTGCTTCAGCGAGGATGGTATTGTGTCTCTGTGGACTTCGTCGTTCAAACCAAGGATTTGGCGGGCACTGGTGAGACTTTACGGTATAGGAAGGGGCATTTCTTGTGATGTGGTATATTTATCCTTGGAAATTTTTGTAGGGTCGTCCGGCCAGTCTGAAGACGTTGACAAATATATCGGACAAGAAGTCGTCCAAGTGGTTCACGGACATTGTCCACCTTCCTCGATTGTCCAAATTCCTCGTCCCTACAGGGTAAGCCAAATGGATTTCGAATAGATAGACAGAATCTACAAAAATTAATATTTCATATTATTTTTACAGAGAACGGGAACTGCAAATTTATGACACGGCCACCTACGATCCTTATTGTCAAGTTGTGCATGTGAGTCACGTCTTCCATTATTTAAAAAGAATGTAACTTATGACATGTGACGAATGTAAATTGTGTTGTGCAGTTGTACTCTGTGCCGATCCACATGGATGCAAAACTGACGAGTCAGATGCAGCTAGTCGTCGTAATGGGAGATATCAGTGGATGTGTGTCCGTCATCATTGTTGAGTATGAACCTCTGTACTTATAAAAGTGATTGTGTGGGTGGAGGGTCTATTTTTAAAATTGAAATGTAGTTTCTTGGTCGTAATTTTCTAGTCAAGCCATCTCGACGTTGAGGAACTGGTCTCAACAGCGTCGAATTAACTGTGAGTCAATATTTCTTTGTATACCTTTTCTTTGAAAAAAGAATTGTGGTGACAATGGGATTCTGTGAATGTTCAATAGCCATCCCGACAATCACCATCCAAGACGCGGTCGGAACTGATTTAGGTGTGAGGTGCTGCCGTCCAAATGAACTTTCAAAGTGTCCATTATTACCTATTTGATTATTTAAATCAGATTGTGTCAATTTATTGTTGTGATTTGTAAAAAATGCAGGTATGCCAAGTTCAAAGTTCATGACGACATGATCTCCAGCATTTACTATTGTACGACTCTCAATCGAGTAAGTTTTGTTGAGAAGACATAAATTATTAAGCTCTCTCCGATTTTATTGTGGTCTGGAAGGACGAACGATGAAATGTGTGTGAGGTACAGAGGAGATCTTCGTGGGAAGCGAAGCTGCGAGTGGAGTAGAGTCAACTTGGGTGGTCCTTCAATGGGAAAGACTTGCAGATAATATGG
>WJFB01003664.1:0-12459 GCA_009870185.1 Pygmarrhopalites habei | reverse complement strand
GTACTGTGTACCTCCGAGTCACTCGGAGTTATTTATAAAACAGCCAACTTGCTCATTTTCTGTAATTCTTCATAGTTAATGAAATGCTTAGAAAATAAAAGTGAGTTCTCGACTATATTATATATACCACTGCCCAAATTGTCCCATCTTTCGTACGTTGAATTTATTCAAGATCATGATTCATGCAAATTAAAGTTAATTTTAAGTATGAGTAGGATTTTCAAAATGGCATAAAAAATTATGAATTGAAACTCGTACATTTTGATTTTTGCAGATCATCATTTTTATTCTTTTATCTTTTAATTCGTATTTTTTTTCTACTCTACATATTCTAAAATTTCTCGTAAAATACAACCGTTTGCTCATTTTTTTTCAAGTTAGTTTACTAAATCATGTATACTAATCTACTACTTTTCATCGTGTAGGACAATTATTGTAGTTTTTTTTGACACTCAGTGTTCACGATGATTCTTTTGACCTTCCTATGGATGTCTTGTTTTTTTAATTCTTCTTCTGTTTTGAAACGTCATCTTTTTTTTCGAGACTTCGTTTTCGAGTAAACTACAGTATCATATCAATAAATATTTTCCTATGCATTCTTACATTTTGAGCTAATGACGACTAAACATACTTTTAGAAAATAGCACATGATGAAAATTATTTTTCTGTTCGTATGTTTCTTGTATTTGGACACATAAAATAACATTACATATAATAATAACATAGATTTTTTTGCTAGTCACAATATATTGATAGAAACGGAAAACAAACAGTAATTAATTTAATTATACAATATAACATGAATGTTGGAAAGTGTCGGTTTTTGGTACAATAAGGAGAAAGTTAATCTTATAAATAATTTTTAATGAATTACAAAAAAAAGTCTCAACAGTTCAAAACCATGTCGAGCTAAACAATTTCCATTGGAGCCTACGAAATATGACCTCATGTCACTTTAAATTGTCCGTAGAGTACACAAAATAAGAGAAACATCATCATCATCGGAGAGATAAAATTTCGTATATATTGTGTTCTACGAACAACTGACTAGCCTGCATACTCAATCTTACATTCGTAGAATATTTTTTTTCCTTCTCTAGATAACTGACACCTTTGTTTAAATTAACATGATTTTAATTTCATGGAGATTGAAAAGGAGTGTACATAAATGTGATTCTCTGTGTGTGCATTTTACAATTGAATTTGATTTACGGAATAAAACTTATGTAATCATCTTACAACCTGCATGTGTTGCAGGTTTCGTCAAACCCATTATGGTGAAAGCTCTTGTGTATTCTAATTTTGATTTGTCTGTCTAATAGTCTTTGGATTATGAAGAGAAAGAGAGATGGGATATTAAAAGATTTTGATTGTGGCGTTTCAATGAGTGAAAGTTTCACAGTGAAATACAAACATGGGGTAATGGGCTTTTTTGGAATTTCAAATTAAATGTTGTGAAGATGAGATTTACATGTATGTTCAGTAAATTTTCACTATTGAAATCAAATGTTGTTTAACATGAGAACAGAACTTGTTGGAACTTTCTCTACTTTCTACACACAATTTTTTTTATCATAGCTTTTCCCTAGCCAACAAACCTTTTGACGACAGTCCTTTGTCCCTTCTGATTGGACAATTACAGTTTCCTCATGTGTATCCCAATGAACATCAAAATTTACATTATATGTCTGCTTTTCACTTTTATATCATCACGAATAATTTTTAGAACGTTGGAAGCCCAGCATACAGCATTTTTCCTGAAAATATCCTCCTCATTCCTTCCTTTCTATTGTGTGTACCAAGTGCACATTGTTATTATTGTTCTTGAGGTGGTTCATTATAAGATATGATGTTCACGTAATAACGCTGTAGTATTTCTTTTTTCATTAATATATTCACAGTTACAGTTATAGGTACTAAATAGTATGTGGATTCTCTATATGTATTCAACATCAATGTAGACGCCTAAATGTAACCAATATATTATTAGAGGTACTTGTATAGTTTAAGCTTGATTCAACAGACTTTTTATTTATTAATTTTTTTATACACACTCTAATCTTTATAATCATCAAATTATAACCGGCAATCTTTTTTGGCTCATAGCTCCATTTCTCATATTAATCTGCTATTTTACTTACTAATACCTATGAATCTTATTATACCCACTTTCATAAATCCACAAACGCATTCGTCTAATTTTATATTCTGTATTTTAAGCCCCCGTCCATATCCCATTTAAAACTAGTGCACACAATTTTTCACTAATTATTATCAACAATTTTAACTCTAAATATTACATATTTAATATGCATGTGGGTTGTTTTTTCTGTTATGTAACTAAAATTAAATTAAAAGGCTACAGTCAACTATACAATTAGTTAACTTTTACCTTGTGATTGTTTCATTTTCCCTCTATATGTAATGTATTTCATATTAGGTAATAATATATTCTTTCATGTATTCACATCTTGTACTAAAATATTCTTTGTATTATTTAGCTCCCTCACAAAACTACACAAGTATCACTATTATTAAATGTATCATGTGGTGTATAAGATCTTTTTCTTTATCTAATATTTTTTGTATTATTTTAGAATATATTATATATGTGTGTGTGGATAGTTGACACAACTTTTTCAACTAATCCTAAAATATATCACCTTACAACACGAGAGTGTGTGGACACTTTACCCAAGTTTCTCGTCCAAAAATGCAAATTCGTTTTCAAGCCTTTCCATAACAATAACAAATGCATGCAGCTTACAGTATGTATAGAATAGAATACAGTTTTTTCCCTTATTGCCTACAAATTGTATCATTAAATACAATTTTTTCTTTTAAAACTATATAATGTAGGTACAGCCCCCGTCAATTTTTTTATTGCTGTTCACCTCAATATTAAGTTTTTTTTCTTCTTCCTCCTCTTCCTGATTATGCTCAATATAATTAAGGTTCTACATACATATATATTTCTCTTCATATTTTCAACTTGTGGATTTTTCCCCCTTTACTGTAGTCTCTACTATAACTCCATATCTAATAATATGTTGTTGGATTGAAAACGGCTTTTTTGTACTACCGAAGATTGATTATCGTATGATAACATGTGTATACACCGGTTCAATAATGCAATAATTGTATTGTAATGAGCAAGTACCTTTTGAATCTACTTGAAAATGTGTGGGGGAGATACTAATTTTTTGGGTGTAGACTGTAGACTCACTGATTACAGAGCACCATGGATCAGCTTCAGTAGCCACTTTTTCTTTTCCTTTGTGGGTGTCTCAGCTCTGATTGCAATTAACGCTGTTCATATTATAATATACACAACTAAAAATATCACTATACAGTATCTACACTTAATTTTTTTTAATCCTTAAATATTTTCCACAATTTAAAGTGGCACAGGATTCTTTATGTATTCAAATCACTGCTCCATTGTAAACTACAAAATTCCTCCCTGTTTTCTTACATGTCAGAATCGATCTGTGTCAAGAGCTTTATCGTGACTCTGTTAACAATTAGTTTTAAATATTACTTAATATGTCCTACACATTTTTTTATCAATCTTTAAAGCACCATTCGTTTTAGGTACAAAGTCAGTTTCATTGTTTATAAGTGTAATAACCTTTTTTCCTTTAAAAATCCGTATCTTTTTTTCTTTATAATTATGTATCATCATTGGATTTAATTCTGTCCTCTTTATCACGGTGACTTTCATTCATTATTCTCTCAGCTTCTGCAACTTTTGAATGACGAGTCTTGTGTGTCATCCAGTCCAATCTTGTCCAGGAGAAAATTGTGGAAATAAAAATAAAGTTAACTTATACATTACTCATGATGGGTAAAACAGAATCATAACTTTTACAATTCTCCATGGAAATGCAGAATTTCAAATGGTTTCAAACTAAAAATAAATCTAAGTAAATAAACATCAATTGAAAGGTTCAATAAAATAACTAACAAAAAAAGTCATACAACTTAAAATAAATGCAATAATTAAACACAATCCAAAAATCATCCAGGGGTAACTGAGAAAGTCGCGAAAACTAAAAAAGAAATCACAACTCCTTCAAGAACAAGATGGTGATGATGAGGGGACTCAATTAAAGTCACAAGAGCGAATTTTTCGGTCGCCAATTTCTGCAGGGGGTCGGTAATTGGACAAAATTTTCCCTTCAAAATCGTCATCTGGTTGTTTCTCCAATCGTCCATAACTTCGTAGAAGACGGAAGGCAGCCAGCTTTTGTGTGTATCAAAACGAAAAACATTCAAAATTAATTTCTTCCTTCTCTAACTGTGAACAAAAAAGGAATGCACTTGATCTCTGCAAGGATCAAGAGGAGAAAGTGAGACTGACCTGTTCCGCAGAAATTTCGACGGGTTCCTTGAACACTATCCATGTGACACTTTCGAGGCATGGAGGGGTCGTGAGGGAGCCATTATAAGTCCAGTATGATTTATTCTCTGTGTTAGGTAAAAAAACAGTAATTTATTTATGGACAAAGTAAAAAACATGAGTCATTTTACGAGTTTTCTAAATTTTTATTCCCTTCCTTTCAGAGAAAAAAAATTTTTTATCCACTCTCTAACCTGGGATGAGAGCCAATGGATTGATATCCTGTTCGATGAAAAAATTGTCTCCCTTGTGCTCGATCTTAGGGAGCATTTCCACCAACTTTCCCAATTCAGCCTGTTCCTGCCCAACCTGTGTGTCAAAACAGGAGAGAAAAAATGATTAATATGCCTACTGGGTATACAAATGTCCTGTAGAAGAAAACATAAAAAACTTTTTGGACTCATTCCTAAAGCTAATGAGATGGACCTTCACAACTAGCCAACTGCAAGTTGAACACAATTTGTCAATTCAGGAGAAGAATTTTAAAAGTTATGAAAGAGTGGGGAGGGGAGGAATATAATTTTTTTGCAAAGTTTTGTGAACTGTAATTTGAGAAAAATTACGAGTTGTTCGAGTGAAATAAATTGTAATTATGATGTTCTTTTTCATACAGATATATACGAGAGGGATTCACTGGGGCGAAGAATTATATGTTTAATGTTAACAAAGTTGTAAGTGTGTGCTTCACATTATGTAGTAAGTACAACGGACATGAAAAACCACTTTTTTTTCTTGATTTTTATCGAACAGAAATACATAATAGTGGATGAAAGAAATAAAATAGGAGGAGGGACATACCGTAAAAAAAATGCCAAGGACAGCAAGTCCGTCTTCCTTGTCAACGGCCTCTTCTATACTTTTGTATTTATCACAGTTCCAGTGGACCAGGTGCAACTGGAAATGAGAGAGAGAGAAAAATTAGTTGACTTTATCTGATCTTCATCAGTTTATACAAATATTTTATTTACTCCAGATGTTAAGATTTATTGCACAAACACTTTAAGCTTCCTGCCAAGCAAATGTTATTAACAAAGCAGAGGGATGAAAGGAATTTGTGATATTAACGCATGGAGAAAGTCAGGATAAGTTGGAGCTTGTCAAAAGCTGGTGGGACAAAGACAAAGACACTTTATTTTTACGCGATGCTTTCCCCTTGCTCTCTTTTTTTATTAAATCAATGTGTAAGTCAAATCAAGGGAGAAAGCAACAAATTTTCTTTTTTCTGTTGTTTGCTCTTGTGAATGTATGTACATAGATGTATTACATACTTATATGTACACGTACATATTTGTACAATGATGATGTTCCTCCTCCTTCTCACAGCACCCAAGGGCACAATGAATATTCAGTCGGAGTAATTTAATGTAACAGTTTCAGAAAATTGTTTCAATCATCATCAAAGGGTGAATTCTCTGAGGGCTCGTTAAAAAATTGTGTCATTCCGAGTAAATGGAGTCAACTAAGAAAAAAAAGAGGGAGAAGGAGATTGGGTAGAGGTTTTTGTATAAAATAAATATCTTTTCCTACTACCTACTACAATGTCATCCCTGCCTATTGATCCTACATACCACCAACCATCATGATAAAAGAGGAGGGATAAAAGTAAAGTAGTCAAATTAGAATGAAGCACAGGCTTGTAATTTACTGGTCCCACTCCATGCATCTTAAATAGTTTTGTAGTTTTCAGAAATTTCAAAATTTGTCACCATGCTCACTTTTATACTCTTGTATCATGGATTCCCTAACCAGGGTTAGTGTGCTAAACGTTGGGGGACCAGACAGAGGCTGCAATTTAATGTCACATTCTTTGTGCAGTGATGTTATACGTGTGTGTGTGTAGCGTAATTGGAAGGAAGCAGATTCCAATTTAATATTTAAATCCACCATAATTGTTTTTAGTCAAAAGTTTTGTCAGATTTGGGTTTCCACGAGATTCTTCTTTCTTTTTGCAGAATGAGGCTAAAGAGAGAAAGTCCTATTTTGTATGCCGCAGACTTTCTCCTCTCAGCTTTCACATTTCTCTTTTTCTATACAATTATCCCTGCATACAAAAATTTGAAGATTGAGTATGTCAAGAGGTGTAGAATTACTGCCGATGGCGTAACTTTCTCTATACAATTAACTATTGTAACAAATTAATGTCTTTACGCTCAAAATTTGAAGGTTATTACACTGTGTTGACACAACAACTCGGTTCCTTGGGCCTGTAGTGTCCTTCAGGACTGGACAATAAATGTTAAATGGGGAAATCATTAAAGATAATGAGTACAACCCTTTTGTGTGTGACACAAATATTTTGCCCAGAAGATTCTCTAGTGAAAATTCGTTTTCTGTCCACGTCCCTATGGCTCATTTATTTTCCGTCGTTATCCATGTCAAATCTACTCATTCCATTCAGACTTCTTGTGAGTGCACAAATAAATGTTCTTGTAAAATATTGTGGTCTAACTTGATTTTACGAAATAAGTATAACCATTTGACATCATCATCGTTCAATGACAACAACGCAAGACCTCTTCTCCAACCACATTTTACTAGGTGAAAGCAAAATCCAGCTGCTCCATTTATATTTAGTAATAATGTTATTTTAGTGGAGAAAGTGTGGGCGAGACAAGAAAGCGAGTCGAAACATGGATAAATGTAGTTGAGGAAGGAAATACAAGGAAGTGAAGAGTGACCGAAAGGTTGTTCCAAATAAATCAATTGATGTGAACCCATGTCCAGCAACCAAGGAAAAAAGGTATTAATGTTTCAAGTGCACACAACAACAACAAATAAAAAAAAGAAGAAATAATAATAAATTACAAACCTCGGCAGGATACGTCGTTCCATCCACTTTGTGTTCAGATCCTTCTTCCGGAGCACTTCCCCAGTGGCAATGAAATTGCTCTAGTACATATTTATCACCCAGTGGACCACCTTGTAGTTCTGCATAAAATAGTTCATCGATATCAATATACATCGTGTATTACACCCTTCTTCTTTATTTATGAGCTTGAACATGAAATTCCCCAAAAAGTTTCCTCATTTTATACTTTTTTACTAGTAAAATGTGTACTATGGATTTTGTGTGGATTTAGCTGTTATGTCTTTCACTCCGTCTCTAAAATACTCTAATGGCATCCAAACTCAAATTTATGGACTTTTCTTTTAGAAAAAGGGTCGTGGGCGGACCAGTCTGGGTCAACAAAAGGAATGTATTAGTTATGAAAGTACAAGTAGTAAAATAGTTCCAAATTCTTTAATCCTCTCTTTCACTTATGTATCCTACCACAAACAGAATCCAATGGAATGTTAGTCTAATGAATCGATTCCATTTTAATGAAACCACTCATTCATTTTATGTCGGCTTAAGTCCATCGTGTACTCTTTGAGTGTGATGTGAAGTAGAGTAAATAAATTTAGTACTTTGTACACAAGAGAGTGCAATATATAAGTGTAACAAAGTCCTTGATTGTCTCATCTAAACTGGGGCTAAGTGTGTCAATTAAAGTGTGGATGGTTGTTGGAGGAGACTTAAATGAGGAAGTATGAATCAAAATGTGTTTACAGAAGAGGGGGAGGAGAGGGAAAGCAAAAATACCCACCTGAGGTTTTCTTGTCCATGCTAACTTTCCAGCCATTGCCCGTATTGGTAATGAGACGGCATCTTGAAGCGTAGTCGATGACAAGTGGTTGATTGACCAACTCTTCATCAGCTACACAACCATCACATGGAATGTCAATTGGTGATTGACGTTCTCCCAATGCCAATGGATAATTTGCACCCCAAGTATGAGGTCCTGGAACAGACACAAATAAAATACATAGAAATTATATTAAACATTCACTTTGAAATCATCCTCTCTCAAATTTTAACATAATTTTTGTTCACAATCTGATCTGTGTGATTACCAGTAAATTACATAATTCTATTTATTTTATAATCCTCCTCATGTTTCGTCCTTACAAAAATGTCTGGCACGTTATAAAACCTTGAAATTCACACATTCTTTTTCCATGTATTTTAATGAAAAATAATTCTAAATCCTAAATAGAAATTTGAACTCATTCCCCTTCATGCTAAATATCCACTTAACCAATTTTATTAAAAGGAATTTCATTTTTATAAAAATAACATCTGAAATTTTTGTACATACAGCAAATAAAAGTTAAATGACTACAGATATTGTGAAATTGCACTTTTTTGCAGTTGTAAATTAGCATATTTAGCATACATGATTAACAGAAAACGTTTATTTAGTTAGTGCTATTATAGTGTGTGTACGATACGGAAATTTACCTAATCAAAATTCTCACCTCAAAAAATATGTTTGTAATTTTCTATTTGAATGATCATTAAAAAATTTTCCTCTACTTTTTTTAAACATCGACAGGGACAGACTCTAGTGAAGTATAATCTCCAAAATTTGGCAACTATTATTAGCATACAATGACAAGGGGGGTGTCTGTCAACCTGTTTGTTATGTAATGCAGATGTGAAAGTGACAAAGGAAAAAGAGGAGAGGCACATCATTATGTTGTAGTTGTCGAATCGAGTCCAACTCTTTTCCTGAGTGGTTTAAAATTTTGTTTACAACAATGTGTAAGTACATGGTGTACACAATAAATAGACCAGTTTCTTCCGGTCACGTCTAATCCTACCTAAATGTGACACCCAAACAATGTAATTTTTTCCCCTTCAGATTCCCAGGGAATCATTCTCTTATTAATAGAAAATAGAAAGAGGCTCAGAGGTTTCCGCCTCAGCAGAGACGTCTCCATACGACCGTATTCTTTTTATAGTTTGATCTGCCGGTACAGCCAAGCCTAATTTGGTAGTTTAGTTTCAAACAGAAGAAGTAACACAGGCACAGGCACACACCATCCATATAGGAAGAAACTATTTTTCTAACCAAAATCTTTTCTTCTAAATTCACCCCGTGTCTCAAAAAGTTTTGCAAAAGGAAGGAGTAGTAACCATTGTGAGTCGTAATACTTTGCCTTTTCATCTCTCTTTCGTTGGCTAGTCAATCATAAATCTTTACGGATGCGTAGTCAACTGTAGCCACTCGTTTAAGTCATCCCAACTTTGGTTAACATGAAAAAATTTGCTTGGTTGCTCTTCACAGTCAGAGTCAGAGGGAAGAGGGAAGAGATGAGAGGTATTCAAGCAATTAGCCTATCAACACGAGGAAAGATACAGAGTTTGTCAAACTATTTGTGATAACTCCATTCCTAACTCATTTTAAAAGTTTTCAATCGAAACAAAAGGAGAGTGATCCGAAGGCTCAAGAGAATCAAGTTTTGTACATTTGAAAATATTTGGTCATAGCCGAGAATAAATGAATAGATCGTAGGTGAACAGGATATTATACTAAAACACTTTATTGTGTAATTATAATTTTATGAGGGTCGTTCCAAAAAATCCTTGTTATGCAATCTCTTTCCCCTGGACAATTGGGAATGGAAAGCTGTGGGCTTTGATATAAAGGACTTTGATTGGAAAGGCGGAAAAAAAATTTTGCAATCTGCTAAAGAAGGATGAGCTGGACATGAAAGGATTCCGCCGTAATCTTCCTTGTTGCAAAACTTTGAAGATTAAAATTTAAATGTTTAATTGAGAATATAAAGTTGAGGAGAGTTAACTTATTTACATAATCATAAGTACGATGTGAGATTGGAATTTTGTGAATTGTTTTTTTTCTTTTTCAAAGTCTCTAGGGATGGAGGATGGTCAAAAACGGATCTAATTGGACGACTAAATACGTCTCTCTAGTTATAAACTAATATTTACGTTATTTTCAATCTACATACATAAATATCTTATTATTGCATTCCTTTGAATCGTGTCCTCAGGGAAATTCCATAGTTTGTAGAGACATTTCTTGACCACTTTCAAAACCAGAGCATACAGAGTCAGTCTAAATCTTACATTCTAATATACGCAACTGAATATTGACAAAAATCTTTTCTCAAATCGTCAGTCAAACCGTAAAAGGTCAATTGAAACCCGTGGAATGAACGAACATTTACCAAGATGTATTTTATACCGTATTTATGATCTACTCATGATAATGGTATATGAATGTCATTGAAATTATTTGGTTTTATACTCTTCTCAGTTAAGTTTGCAAATATATACTTTGCACTGTTGAAGTAAGGCGAAACCAAATACACATTCGTAGATGAAAAAAGGGAGGAGGAAGGATGTGAGGAGAGTTGGGACAAAAAAAATCTCGCGTAATCCGGACACATGTACAGATAAAAGAGTTCACACCTACTTATTGTTTAGTTACAATAATTTAATATTATGCAATTCACAATTTACATAGCTATAGAGTGCAGATTCACATATGCTTTTAATTTACGTCCTCTCCCCTCCACTCCCCTCCTTTTGTGAAGATTCCACACACACACAAACACACTAGGTACTTACACGGGTATGAGTGTACCTACATATTCTGTGTTCACATCCCTACAAGACTCTCTCTCAGATTTAACATGACATTGCTCATATGTGGCTGGATGTTGAAGGAATTCTTTTGGCTTCCATTGCATAATTTAAAACTAAACTGGCTTGACATGCTCAACTTGGTCCAAAATATAATCCCAGTTGGCACTTGGCTTCCTCTTCTTTCAAAATGACAGTGAAATGACCGAGTAATTTATTCTGACAAATTTTTTGAAAGTTGTATGTAAATGCGTATAGGTAACATACACACTCATGTCTCCTCTTCAGTGAATTGTGGTGGCGAATACATGCTATAAAACATCCACTCAACTCTCCAAATATTATTTTAATGGTGGGCCAATCCAAGTGACAGAACATTTCCTGGGATTTGTATTTTATAAACTTCATCAATTATGTATTTCAACTATAAGTAGCCAAGATTAACTTACGAACTGTTTATTGTTTTTATCCTGAAGGACTTTCTGTGAAAGTCTTTCAGGATTTGGAGTTAACTGAGAAATGAGAGAGAGAGAAGTGTAAATGTTTTATGATGTGCTCCGTGAGGGCCAAGAGTTTTAGCAATGAATTTTATGAGGTTCCCCACACCACCCATATCATGCTAATAGTGTATTATGAATGTACACATTATGTTTTTGAGACACATAAGTCTATATTGTGAAAATCTCCCAACTATTCTCATGACTTTTGTCTTGTCCACTCAGAAAATAGTTTTCTCCCTCTCTCTCTCTCCTAGGGTCCATGTAATGTAGTCTGAGATGGTGAGACGAGAGTTGAAAAGAATTTTTTTCCGAATGAGTCTCAAAGCATAATCTCTATTCACTCTTGTAATTATCATAATAGAGAAAAAAGATGACTACGTACGTGCTAGACTGGAATATTCCCAAACAATTTTTACGGCTCTACCCAGCATAATACAGTACGTATTATTAAAATGAGATTTGCAATTGTACGTCAGTCATACGTTGAGAACTTGGTGTTTGACTCCTCATAATTAATTCTCATTTTAAATGCAAAGAAGTCTTAATTGGCTACGGTTGAATCCTCCACCTCCAAATCAACGATTGACTTGTGGTGGTGGTGGTGTGTGTCTATTTTTAAATACATTTAGCTTTTATTAGCTTTTAGATTGTATCATCTCACACAAAATTTGTTCTTCTCACCCCCATCATTATCATGGATATGAGGGTACGGTGAAAAGGTACTAATACGAGACAATACAATGGCCTCCTCTCATTGTGTGTGTGTGTGAAGGAGGGAGAATTGCAAGTAAACTCACTCACTCCCTTGTAAAAAGATATTTACAATGTACCAGAGTGGAACATGGAGGAGAGAAAATTGATTGGAAATTGATAACATTCAGAAAAAGATGAATGAGAACACCTTGAAATAGATTGATGACAGGGAATGCATCAAAATAATCATAATAAATATTACTTAGTCACGGAACCATTTTCTCCTCTTGAACTCCATTGTGCATGCAGCATTCCAATCGTCTAGAGATCATATATTGGTATTGGAGTTTCAATAAATTATTGGTATTGATATTGGTATTGGTCCACCAATACGCTTATTGGTATTGGTATTGGTCTTCCAATAATTTATT